>WHYT01013210.1:3815-17215 GCA_009806455.1 Tetrax tetrax
AAAAAAAAAAAAAAAAAAGAAAAGACTTGGTTATAAAATTTCTGTTGCAGGATCCAAACATTCATACGCATTATATGTAAGGCGGATTCAGACTGATTCTTCCAGAAGTGTTCAAGATATTAAGTAAGGGGAAATAAGGACCAAGACCGGGAAAATAATGTAAATATTGCCAGCAGGATATAAATAATATATATAAAATAAATAAAAAAAATATAATAAATAATGTAAATATTGCCTTTACCTGAGCCAAAAGAAGCTTTATGGCTCATCAGTTCCCAGTTTTACTCAATGTCTCTGTTATGAATGTCTTCTCCTCCCTTAAATTTAATTCCTCTTACCAGGCAATGGCTGGTAGATGGTCTTTGGTATTTTAGCCAGATACTCCTATCATACTTGCAGGATCCCCCTCATGACATCCTCTTTCAACAACGATCTATACGCATCCTGGCCAACTCTAGCATGTTATTTTAGAGCTTGTGGTCAAAGACATATTTGGATTTCACCCCCCCAAAAAAGTGATACACACTTGCCAGATATTTTTCCAACAAAAATAAACTCAGATTACAAACAAAAGCCCCTACACTCATTTTTTTCTGATTTTTTTTTTTTTAAAGTCCTCCTGCAAGGGAACGGTAGCTTAGTCATACACAGTTACGTAGCTGAGCTTTCTATAGATAGGAAATGCAACAGATATTCAAATATATATTAGCTACCTTATCATCCCTGACAAAAAAAAAATAAAAATGTATTTTTACATTGTCTTAGAAATCTGAAAAGAAATAGTCGAATCTACACTTCCCAAAATAACTAATGAATGTTTTTAACGTTTTTAATGAAACGAAGGAAGCTGTCCGGCTTTCCAAGTCTCACTAATGTGCAGATGAAGGAACCTGGGTGAAAGACTGACAGAATAATTGACCCAAAATAACCAAAGAGAGTATTCCATAGCATAAACATTGTGCTCCGTATATAAGTAGGGGTTGCCCATGGCGAGGGCATCCATTTTTACATCCATTTTCTCCATCTTATCTCTCTCTTGCTCACTGGCATCATTCCTTCTACCTTACTGGCTCCCTTTTGCTCCCTTCCTCGGTCCTCAATTTCCTTTCCGTGATCGCTGCTCGAGACGGGCTGTAAATGTCATTGGGACATTAGAAGGTGAGAAATCATGCTTTGTTCATTATTACAGTTTTCCTTTGCTATTTAATAAACTCTGCCATTTGTTACTTGTCTAGAAAGTAGTTGCACACTCTAAGCGAGTTCACTAGCTTCTCTTTATAGGCAGAGAAAAAAAAGAATACTTCCACAAGCAGGTTTGTCCCATCCTAAGTTGAATGCCTTAAAAAAAAAACCAAAACATAAATCACCTTCTGAAGGTGACTTCTCTTTTAAGCAAAGACAACTTACAGAGACTTAAAGAACAAAGTATCTGAGGTCTAAAGTTTAGGGAGAGCAATCTTACATTTTACAAATGTGTTTGAATAACTTAAAATATCATTTTTTCACAATATCATTCTGAAGTTATTAAAGTTGGAAATTGGTGTTATACTAAAATGAAATGCTTCCCTAGATCTTACTTGCTGATATTTAGTCTGCAAAAAGATAGCAGGGACATGCACAGAACAACCTCTAGGTCTTGACAGAAGAAACTAATGTGAAGAGTCCTACTAATACTCTATAGTTATTATTGTAAAAGAAGAGCTCCATGTCAAGATTCTGAATAAGAGTAAGTAATAAGTGAAGTGAAAAAAAATGGATCCTGTCCCAGGAAATTAAAAAATTATCAACAGACATCCATTTAGACATTAAACAGAAAGCTGAAGTTGACTTTGATTGACACAACTGAAGTACTGTATCTATATGATAGATGGATAACACCTTTGTAAGGATCAGATAGATGTAAAACAACTAGATGTAGCAGATAGACAGATACAGCTATTAGGAAGGACCAGGAGGTAAGATAGGCAACTAATTTAAGTAGATGGACAGTCAGTTAAAACAAGCATAAGGATGTGACGGGCAGGTAGCTAGAAGGAACTTGAGTATAACACTTCATATCACCAGTCTATCAGCAACGTGGTATCCCATCTTTAAAGAAAGAACAGCTACTCCCTTTTTGTTCTGCATAGTTCATCTAGAGCATATGTTTATAGAAACCTTGACTCATACATTCGTTCTCAGTTCTGATAACATTACATTGGTTTCACAGTTACTCCAAAGATTGATTTAGTCCAGTTATGCAGTGTTCAAAATCAGAAATTTCTGGTTTGCCTGAGCATGACACCAGATGAGTCAATATGAAGATGATAGGGAAGGACAAAAAAGATAGTACACTGTGAACCCCCTATTACAAGTTGTTCAATTAAGTATTCATTTCACAGTAATATTTTTTTCTTTAAATAAATCTGAGGTATCTTTATACCTTTAAGCTCAATAGTTTTCTGCATTAGCTTGATATGCATATCAAAATGTGCACTATTTCTTAAATTGGTAGATAGGGCAGGTTTGCCATTAACATTTATGCATTTAAGTTTCGTAGTCATGTGCTTAGAATACATTTCTCCTTCAAAGATTTGTACGGCTTTCAGCTTGTAATTTATTGCTGGGTATATTAGGTACACTGAGTCCTTCTGATTCACAGCTTTCTAATCGGCTATTTAGAGTTTACACCAAGCAGAAAATCAATGTATTCAATATGTAGTAGCTCTCTCGTTAACTCTAGTCATTTGCTTAAAGAGTAATGTTGAGCTGATAATTGAAATATGGTCTAAACCATGCATTTTAATTTAAAATAAAAAATCCTTGAAATATTATTAATTTAATCCTTTTTCTCTCTCTTCTCTCTCCCCCTCTAAAGGGCATATTTATTTCAGTCCCTGTTTTGGGATCCTAATTCCTTGGCTGACTAGGATTTCAGAATAATAGCATCTTTTATTTCATAAAGCATCCTACAGAAATCTTGAAACATTTATAAACATTCTGTTGAAAAGCTGCCACTCCTGGGGTATGAAATACAGCATTTAGCAGCATCTAGGAACATCTTACAGCATTTCAACACAGGATATAAAGAGTATTTGATCCAATAGAAGAGCAGACATGGGATTTATAAAAGGCTGATTGCACAGAAATTTGGCTAAAACTCTAACTTTTTACACAGGTCTTATATTTATTTGGTTAGATCTGATTGTTTTGTTTTTATTTGGTTTTGTTTTGTTTTCTTTATATGCCATAGGGCCCTTAAAATAGAAAAGAGAAAGAAAAAAAAGAAGGATATTCTGAAAGTAGAAAAAAAAATTAACTATCTAATATATTCAGATTCTTATACTTGTCTTAGGTTATCGTTATTTTAACATTTTACCTTCATATAGTGAGTTCTTGAGTTAGGAATACAGTAAAGCTGTATCTGATGTGATAGAAACGGGTATGCTTTCTTTGAAGTTAAATGTAAAATACTGTTTTGCAGCATATCAGAAGTTGAATCTATTTTGTTCTGACTTGTTGCCTAAAGCTATGCTTACAAACACTTCATTTTATATCCCAAAACCAGGGATTTAGGAGCCAAATTAAAAGCTAAAAGTCTAGCTACAGCCAGTCAGATTGGAAAATAGAGCTTATACTTAGGCAGAAAATGAAAGGAAGCAAATGTATAGAAATAGATATAGGTGTAGGTATGTGTTCTACTGTATTTTTATTTTTGTTATCTAGCAACAATTCACTCTTATCTCAGAGGGTACATGTGAGATTACAGCTTGATTGTACAACAGTTGGTACATTAACTGGAACAGTCACATCACTGCCAGTTCCACTGTAATTCAGTGTTACACAACCGCTTCAGGGGAGCCGGAGTACAACTGCTCAGAAGAGCAGTTTATTTATTAATTTATTGTGTTTTCTATTTGAAGACCTTTTTGAGGAAAATTAATATTTTCAAGTTGATCAAGTTTCAAAAGGTTGACTGCACATTTTAAAATTTATTTTCTGGTGGTTTCATGAATTTGCATTTACTTAGTGAGAATAAAAGGTTCTAAGTGTTCTTGAAAATAATTTGGAAAAAAAAAAAAGAGTTTTTCTCAGAAATGCTTGAACATTTTTTTCTTCTTAAGGGGTATCTTCCTTTCTCCTTTCAATATATTTCTAACTGCAACAGAAATGTGTTAGTATTTCCCAGTTAGCTGCTACCTTAAGCCTCCACTTAGATATTACCTGTGCCTGAGCATTAGTTCAAAACAATATTTTACATTCCATAAACACACATTATTTTTAGATTCATTTGGTCAGTTTGCTGGTTTATTTTCCATCTCTTTACTTTCTTTTTCTCTGTAAAAACACTTACATCTCACAGCAATTTTTGCCAGTGAAAAGCCTGCTCTACTGCTTCCTCTTCTGTCCCTCTGCCTCCCTGACTTGCAGGCTTTTACCTTCACTTCTTGCAAAGAGCAACCTGAACTCCAGAAACTGAGCTTTCCCCCTTGCAGCTGAGGTCCTGACACTCAATCTGCATAGCTCTTATCTGTCCTGCACAGAAGGAGGGAGGGAGAGATGTGAAAGACTATTTGTTGCAGTTCAAAGTCAGATTTCTTTTATGTTTTGTTTCTCTCCCCGCCCCCCAGCCCCCGCCTTTTTTTTTTCCTCCCCTCACCCCAAGATAAATAGAGGTAGAAAGGACAAGTGGTTTTGATTAGCATTTAAATGTTGTCAATTTTTAATGAAAGTGTAACCTCCAACCATCAACTTTGCACAAACTGGAGGCAAGGTTGCAAAATGAATGCTAATGTCTCTAGCAGGCTTTGGCTGGATTGCCCTTCTGTGAACTTCCTGTGTTGTTAATTTGTTATATCAGCCCATATTAGTAGTTTTCAGAAGCCTGAACTGATGACACTATCAGCCTTAAGGAGCCAGAGTATGCAAGAGTTTGCTGTTACTGATATTATTATTTAGTTGCATACAATGCTTTGAGATCTGGGTTCTTTAGCACTGTACATTCGGCAGGCCTAAACCTTACCAGATGGTGTTTCCCCAAAGGGGCTTATCATTTAAGTGTAAAATGAGAGACAAGAAGCAAGGATGGCAAAGGGAGGAGGTGGAGAAGTAGCAGGTGAGATAATTCTACGTGACATGAGCTAGTTACAGAAAGAAAAGACTATCCTTTCTACAAGCACATGCAAACGACTGCGTAAGTGCTTCAGATGTATTTCTAACAAGCTGTTGCTGTGTAGAGTAAAGGAAGAATTTGAAAGAAGTGGTGACATGGCTTTGTAGGTATTCATGGAGATGTTCCCTATGCACCGAGCAAGAAAAACTGTAAATACGGTGTGGGAAAATTTGAGCGGTGGAGCAGCAAAGGTTGACAGTCCTGGCACTCCATTGAATATTCCATTATACTTGGAATATTCATTTTGTTGTTGAGCTACATGTGAAAAATCACAGGGTAAATTGCCTTTTTTTTCTAACTGAATCACCTTTATACTTGCCAAGAGTCTTTCTAATATGTCACACAGCTTCACAGAAGCTTCTATTCAAAGTGAATCAAACATAAATATTTTGCAATGTACCACAAAATACGTCTTGTCTTTGCCTGTGAAATTGTATCAGTTGGCTATGCAGGTCATTTAACAGTAAGTGGGGGAAGCAAGATCAAATTAGTGTATTATTCTATTAAAAAGCTATGAATGAGACTTCAACTTTTTTGAAGCTTGTTCTGAACGTTAACGTCAACAACAAATTCTGACTCTGCAATTCATCACAGGAATGTCATAATCACCTCTGAGATAGGTCTGTGTGTGTGTGTATGTAGATGTATTTATACACAATGCATTGTTTCTGTAAATAAGTTACCCCAGCATGATTGAACTGCAGTCAGTGGTGGCATGCAATACAGCGACTGTTTAACAGTGCAGATCGCTGCTGTCAGGAGAAGGAGTGGTGAATAATTCTGTATCTAACTGAAAGATGAAAGGCCTGATCCTGCAATCACGGAGGCCTATGAAGACACTATCTAGGCCTCTGTTTCTTTTTCCTTGCCAAAAATGTTGTAAGTGAAAGCTCAGATCATTCTAATACAGATGAGATGTCAAATGAAACTAAGAAAATGGACCCAGATGAATACACAGGCTGGAATATTCTCTACACAGTGCTTAAAGGACAGAGCTGTTCATGCTACCCAATATACAGCTTGTGTATATATGCACGTACACCCCAGTTATGGATGTCTGTGTACCTGTCTGGATGAAGCATGTATACCTGCCACTTTCACACACAAGAGAGAAAAAAAAGAGGAAAAATGAAAAAAAAAAAGGTCATGAAATTTGATCATCTCCATATTTAAGGTTACTCTAAACACTCTGCAAATAACAAGGTATTTTAATACGCTGCTTGCACTTTAGTCTCATTTAATATAAAATCTATGAAAGATTATTCCTGCAGTCATTATCTTTAACTGTTGAGAGCATAGATCATGCCTAAGTGACTGAAGTGCCATGAGAACTCTCAGTGGGATACTGCTGAACATCTGATATATCTTTCAGTCTTCATTGGAGTCAAATGACAAGCAGAAGAAGAGCAATGATAACTTTGAAGAATGAAATGTGTTCTACAGGCAGCCAGGATCATGAGCCTATGGCAAGCTTGGGATGACTGAACAATAGCCTGTAAAATACTGCTGATTTCCAAATGGTGCTAATGAAATATTAAGGGTGACTTAGTCTACCTATTAATCCCGTTTGCTTTATAGATTGACTTCAGAGGTGGGAAGGAACTGCTTCCTTGCGCTTTGTGTTGCAGCAGAGACCAAAATGAGTATAAAGGGTTAGTCAACTTTTCTTGGTCCTGTTCAAGTGGAAATGCGCTGAGACAGCTGACACTTAGGAAAAAGAATCCAGCCAAATTTTTCCAAAGTGGCTAAAATCTGGAAAGTAGAAAATTGACAAGGAAGAGAACAGAAAATATTTTAGTGACAGGAGTTAGAAACTCTGTAAGTTTGAGAGCAAGAATGCAGGGAAAAAGCATGCTTAGGAATATGAAAGGAAGATCCATCAAAGAGAGAGACATTGACTGTGTAATTGGAGCTATGGGAAATCTTGCACTTCATTTAGAGAGAACGGTGTCATAACGAATATAATACTGATCAACTGGGTCAAGGAGGAGCTTTGATACCATTTCCAGGAATGCTTTATGGACAATCTACGTCCTTTGCTGTGGTTAAGGAAAGGAAACATCCACAGTTGTTTATTTGGAACAGATAAAACTCGGCAGATAAGGTCCCACCACAGACACTCAGAGGGTTCCTGACAAGGAGAGTTTCTTCAATGCCCTGTGAAATAATTCAAACAAAATAAAATGAAATTGAGCAAATTCCTGTATTATTCACAAGTTTGTTAGGGGAAAAAAGAAAAATAACCTTTGACCTTTGACTCCATCTGTAGTAACTGCAAATAGTACTGAAGATCCCAAGTTCTGAATTCTGTATTTGACTCTCCTGAGAGATGCTGCAGAACTTAAAATGAGCCATGATACTCCGCTTGTCAATTTGGTTATCCCCAAAATACTTATAATGATAATGATACTTAGCTTTTTCAAGGAGTCTTGTGAATTGAAGTCTGGAAAGGGCTTTGAGATCCTAGAATGTAATATGTTGTCTCAATCCAGCATATCATCATCCAATTTCAGCTATTTTGTGCCCTTTATCTTCCTCTGCCAGCATTTTTCTGACTTCTGTGGGTTGTTTTGAAAAAAATGAACATACGAGGGTCATTTATATCTCCTTTCCTGACTCTTGATTAGAGATTGTCAAATTATTTGATGAACATAATAGTCTCTGAACATATAGCCCTTTTTTCTTGACATGAATTATGCATAGAATGATCCTCACTGTTGAAAACTTTTGCATCTAACTACCTGAGGTATGCAACAGATGAGCAAACTTTGGCTCTTTGGAAGAGAAAACAATGGCTACCAGTCTCTCATTCTCTTTGCTTTTTCACTACCTGTTATTAAGACATACGAATAGTCCAAGTCACTGATTATTCCCCATATGATGTCTGTAAGTGTCTGTTGAAGGAGTTTTTTCTTTCTTTTTTCTTTTTTCCCCCTAAAAGAGAAATTAAAAAGAAATAGATAATGCTATTTAATTACAGTTGGATTCCAGCTGATGGCCTTGGGAGTAATGCTTTACTGGAGAATCAGGAATAATTTCTGCAAGAATAACTAAAGTAATTTCTCTAAGATATGTTATGAAGGAGGTAAGATTTCGTAATCATAACCTTTCTTTCTATCCCCAGAAGCCCATGAATCATGGAAATAGAGGATTCAGATGAAAAATAATAAAAAAAAAACCCCGCACTCCCCAATTATTTGTTTTGAAAAACTCTCTTTGATAGAAACAATTAGAAAGACTACATAGCAGAGGAAAGCAAATCTGCTTGAATTTGGAAATTAGCAGGCCATGAATTTATTATTGAAAAATTAAAACAAAATTGGATTCCTATGACTCAATTGTTAATGATTTAAATTTAATTTCAAAAAGTCTTGAAGTTCTCAGACTGTCTAACCCATTTTTCAGCTGCATTAACTAAGCATTTTTTATCTCTCTGTATACCTCACATCCTTTCTATTTATCTGAGTAAAATGTGAAATACTTAGGAATATGTAGAGAACAATCTAAAAACTAACTTTCAGTTAGTTTTTGTTTGCTAGAGATTGTAGTGGATAGATGAGATCTTGAGACATAAAGATCAAATTCTCTTCTCAGCTTCTCTGGAATTACAAATTTGCTAGCTGAGACATAGGATTAGGAACACAGAATCACAGGACATATACCCAATTTTGTTATTTTCTTGCTGTGCATAGTCCAACAAATCACTTAATCTCTTTAGCCATCTGTAATTATTATTATTAAGTAGGTATTAAAAATGCCTAGTGTTGCTGATCCTGATAAGAGTCCTGTTGATTTAGATAGTGTACAAAGATTTGGTAAGTGACACTTCTTGAGGAGTTTACTGGTTAAGAAATATGCCAAAGCAATGCCCAGAGGAGAGATGCTGTAATACTTTTAATCTGTTCTGAGATCTCTAAATACATGAGGTTTTCTATAGGCACAAACACTAATATACACACCAGAATATATGTGCATAGTCATAGATCCAGCATATTGTATCATTCATACACACACACATTGCACATACATACATCCACACACCTCATCCTTTTTGTGTTTTCTGAACATATTTCTTCAATTGCATATAAATTTTATCCTTGTTCTGTAATGACATGACAGTAAATGAATTACAATAAATAAACCAGACATAGGGACTTGTGCATAAAGTTGTCCTAGCTTCATACAAGATCTGACCTTGGAACAAAGAATACTTTACATCCGTGATGATTCTATCTGCCGTTGATGAATCACAACTCCTGCTTATGTTTAATCACTGCTGACAGTAACAGCTGACAGCTAGTTAGGAAGAAAAAAGTCCTCAGCAACTAAATTCTTTTCTACGGAAGAAATGGCTTTGCATACAGACAGAGTTATCAGAAAGATGTTCTGCAGATTTTATATACTGAATAAATGTTTTGCCTGCTTTTTCCCTTTAAACGTAGCTGCATTTATGTACTCATATCCAGTTGTCATTATAATTTCAGTACTGGTATTGGAGATTTTTTGGTCATCATTTTTGCCCAAGCCAATGAATTGAATTTGTTTGTAAAATTTAATGAGATAACGCTGGTTTTCTTTTGTATTTGGAGGAAGTGGGAATTTGTAGCAATACTTTAATTTCAATTCACTATATCGTTGATGGGCAGCCAGTTTTCACAGTTAATGAAAGGAAGCTGTTAATATCAAAGGTTATTTTGTGTTCAAGTTTTTTATCATTGTGCCCTTGTGCATCAATTTACTTCCATTATTGGCCCTTGGAAATCAGTGGGACAAGAGGCCTGTAGACTTTATTTGGCATGGGCAACAACAACGGCAATTGCCTCTATATTTTGAGATTACATCCCTTGGTTGGAGAATCAGATTTCTTGTGCTCATGCTTCATGTGTGCATTGTTTATATGATGAGGGTATTTAACTTTCTGATCTCAACATTTATAATGTAGAAATATCCTGCAGGATTTTTAATCACAAAAGATTTTAAGGAAAAAGCAAAGGAGAGATTGTGTATTTCTCAGCTGATTTCTACTTAGCAGTGAGGTGACAGAATTTGGTTTGTCCTGCACAATATGGGGCTGTACAATGAAGTCACTGTGTGGCTGAACTGCTTGATGCTGGCAGGAATCACAGAATGGCCAGTTACCTGAAATGTAGACTCATTTGGAAAACACTGCAACTCTCCAACAATCATATTGTATAAAGAAAAGTCACACAGACAACAAACTATTCTGTCTGTTCCTTGAGCTTTGTGGTGTATGCTTAAATAGAATCGTTGCTATGTTGGGTACCATACTACATTAGTAGATCTGCAGGGCTTTTGGAGTAGAACTACCAGGTTACTCTGGAAAGAAAGTACATGTAATTTTTTTACATGTGTGGTAATATGTGTATAAATAACTTTTGTCCCTGCAAAGGACTCCCCCCCAACCCCTAACTTCCTTCTCCCACAAAAATTCAGCAATGGAATATTTTTTAAAAGAAATTACAGGGATGCACGAGTACTGAGGTTCAAGGGAAAATGTCCTACTTCTGGTATTGTTTAGAAGACAGTAATACTGATTTAATTTTTGTGCTTGATCTTATAAAGGTGATTGGAAAAAAAAAAAAGTCTTGTCAGTGGAGAAGGGCTAAAAATTAGTTCCTTGTAATGATCTAATAACCGCATTATTAACTTTAAAAGATACATAGGAAGTTTTTTCATCGAATCTCATAAACTGACATGTAGCAAACATGGCTTCACCAAGGGCAGATCATGCCTGACCAATCTGGCAGCCTTCTATGACGGGCTGACAGCATTGGTGGACAAGGGATGAGAAACGGATATCATCTACATGGACTTGTGCAAAGCTTTTGACACTGTCCTGCACGACATCCTTCTCTAGAGAGGCATGGGTTTGATAGACGGACCACTCGGTGGATAAGGAGTTGGCTCGATGGCCGCACTCAAAGATGGCAATCAATGGCTTGATGTCCACAGGGAGAATGCTCACAAGTGGCATCCCTCAGGGGTCCATGTTGGGCCCGGCCCTGTTCAGCATCTTTGTCGGCAACATGGACAGTGGGATAGAGTGCACCCTCAGCAAGTTCACCGATGACACCAAGCTGTGTGGTGCCGTCGACACGCTGGAAGGGAGGGATGCCATCCAGAGGGACCTGGACAGGCTGGAGAGGTGGGCCCATGCCAGCCTCATGAAGTTCAACCAGGCCAAGTGCAAGGTCCTGCAGAACCTGGGTCATGGCAATCCCAGGCAAAAATATAGGCTGGGTGGAGAATGGATCAAGACCAGGCAGCCCTGAGGAGAAGGACTTGGGAGTGCTGGTGGACGAGAAGCTCAATATGAGCTGGCAATGTGCCCTTGTGGCCCAGAAGGCCAACTGCATCCTGGGCTGCATCAAGAGGAGCGCGGCCAGCAGGTCGAGGGAGGTGATTCTCCCCTTCTACTCTGCCCTGGTGAGACCCCACCTGGAGTACTGTGTTCAGTTCTGGAGCTCCCATGGACCAGTTGGAGAGAGTCCAGAGGAGGGCCACGAAGATGATCAGATGGCTCGAACACATCTCCTACGAGGCCAGGCTGAGAGAGTTAAGACTGTTCAGCCTGGAGAAGAGGAGGTTCCGGGGAGACCTGATAGCGGTCTTCCAGTACCTCAAGGGGGCCTACAAGAAAGATGGGGAGAGGCTGTTCAGTAGGGCCTGTTGTGATAGGAAGAGGGGTAATGGTTTTAAAATAGAGGGAGGTAGATTTAGATTGGATGTTAGGAAAAAATTTTTTACAATGCAAGTTGTAGAACACTGGAACAAGTTGCCCAGAGAGGTGGTGGATTCCTCATCCCTGGAAACATTCAAGGCCAGGCTGGATGAGGCTCTGAGCAAAGTGATTTAGTCAGGGATGTCCCTGCTCCTCGCAGGGGGGTTGGACTAGATGACCTTTGAAGGTTCCTTCCAACTCTAACCATTCTATGATTCTATGTTTATAACAGGAGACATTCTTTTAAAAAAGATCGCAAACTACATCAGCATTCTTAAAACTGTAAGCTGAATTAAAAAAAAAAAAGTTTAATCTTAAAATAAAAAAAATAAATATTTTCGCATCCATTTAAATCCTGGTAATAATTAATTTTTGGCTCAATGTATTCAGAATCCTAGTTTCTCCAGCATTTAAAGATATCAAAATCTAAGCTAAATCTCTTTCCAAAATTGTCTTAAAATAGGAAGTAGCTGGTGAAATTCATTGGTTTCCTCTATGAAGATCAGGACAGCTGCTTAAAATGACCTGAAGTCTGCTAACCTGGGAACCATTACTTTTGCTGTGAATGAATATACTATAGTAATTTGGGGAGGTGGGGTTATGTGTGTTTATTGTGTTAGTTTCTTACTCTTTCACATTTCTATTAAAATATACATTAATAGTATCGTACAGAATTGGAATAAGTTTTGACCATTTTGCTTCCACCTTTTTTTTTTTTTTGTTAACATGGCATATGTTTTCTGAATCTAGTGATTGTTCATATTTAGAGGTATCAACAACTATACTAACAAGCCTAACTGACAAAAGGCACTGAATTCATTCTTGTCGATGATATGCATTTTTTACCATGAAATATAAAAAGGCATCCTCTGTTGCAAAGCAGATGTGTAATACAAATGTCACGGATATATAAGCATGGGTGTATGTTTAGTACTATATATACATATATATGTGTACACCTGATACTGATAGATAATATGTTCTTTACTGATGCTATTTCTACTAATAAAAATAAAAGTTCTTTGTTAGTAAGCATGGACTAAATATTTTCCACTGTTTTCAAGAAGTCTAGATGGGTCTGACCACTGGATAAAGTATATGAGCTAATTGTTCATTCAGGGACAAGAAAAGTTTTACAGATAAGCTAAGAAATACTGCTCATTAGATTTCTTAAGTGAAATGCAAGTTGGATATGGGTGCTAACAGAAAAGTCAAATTAGGAATTTTATTCCAATTGGTTATTAGTACTTACCTTCATTTTCTGCCACCTTTGGAGCCAAGTTACTAAATACCTTTGCCCTGGGCAACCTTTGTACATCTGAGCATTGGCACATATAATAGCTGCATGACTGGCCTCCAGTAAAGGTCAAGAGTACCTTCAGGTGAGAGTAACAGCTCCAAAACTTGGATTTGTTGTGTATTTTCAGAGAAGTCATTGAAATACATCAAAACATAAGTCTTAATTAATTTTGTAATTCTGAAGTACTTAATTAAAATGGAAAGAAA
>WHYT01013210.1:25430-83757 GCA_009806455.1 Tetrax tetrax
AAAAAAAAAAAAAAAAAAAAAAAAGTCATCTACTACCAATGATTACATGACATTAAACTGTAGATAAACATCTTACAGACAAAATGGGTCGCAGGTACACAGAAATCAGCAGGACACAACACTGACCAAGAAGTTGTTTTCTCTGTTATCTTTAGGAGCTTAGCCTGTTCGTCTACATTTAGGATGATGGATACAAACTCCAGTGAGATGGGATTTTCCCAGGCCAGCAACCTGTCATGTTTAACAGCTGAAGTACGATGGAGTTTTTTAAATTGTGAATTCATTTACTAAAAAATAAGTTAAAGTTCAAGCTTTACATGATAGTAATATAGCTCCTCCTGAATAAATGTAAACTTAGGTAAGTATATAGAATCATAGAATGGTTAGAGTTGTAAGGGACCTTCAAAGGTCATCTAGTCCAACCCCCCTGCAAGGAGCAGGGACATCCCTGACTAGATCAGGTTGCTCAGAGCCTCATCCAGCCTGGCCTTGAATGTTTCCAGGGATGGGGCATCCACCACCTCTCTGGACAACCTGAAGATTGTATATACAGTAGATATTAATCAATTTAATATGTTGACCATCTATACTTAATTATGATAATCTCAATGTGCTATTAAATAGACAAGCAAGATAAAAGACTCCCTGAGAGATTAGTCAGTAGTATTTTAAGAGCTGATGTAATTTACCTATAATCCTCCACTAACTCATTAGAGTCTGGACATAAGACTATTTTTTCCATCAGTTTTCTGTTCTAATCAGCTGTTATTTCCCTTTTTTACTTCTCATACTTATAGCTTGTGTTTCTCCAGGATAAAAAAAAAAAAAAAAAACAAAACCTAAAACTTTTATTATTGACATTAATGAGTGATTTTAATACCTATCCAGGGCTGAATAGGCCTCTGAATGTGGAAAGGCCTAAAAAAGGGCTCTTCATCTCCTTTCATTCTATGAAAAAACTAAGAGGGAAAAAAAAAAGTAACAAATACAAGTTGAAAATAATAGTTAGTAACTCACAGGAGAGACATTACAATTCATAAATGAGGGTTACACACTCAATCTCTTTCTCTTTTTATGTATAAAGTGAAATAGATAGAACTCCCACACATTTTTTCCTCCAGCCACTTTGAATATTGTTCACTCTTGTTCTCAGCTTTGCCAGTGATAAAAGGTTTATTCCACATATTCCTGGGCGATGGTACAGCAAAAAGTATACATAATGTGGCTATCCAATGCATTGACATTCATATTTAGTCTCTAAAGTCAAGTCATTTTGGAGGAAAGGGGAGTACAATTTGCTCTGTAATGCACTGAGACAATCCTATATCTCTGACTGTGTTTCATGACAGATCTTATAAAAGATTGTAAATTACTATCTGTTGAAATATATGAATTTAATGGATTCCATTAATGCACACACCTGCACATAAAAGACTTTGCAAGCCAGAAGATATGATCAGTCAAACAGCTTTAATAGTTATTAATTACAGTTCCTCACTATTTATTCATCACCAACATAGAAATGTTAAGGCATTTTAATACCTATACTCTTGGATGGCACATGTAAAACAGAGAAACAGTCTTTTTTTCTTTTTCTGTGTAATCAATCAGCAAGTTACCCAATGCTTTAAAATCTTTGTTAGACATTTTCTGAGACAAGACCCTTATTTTTCTCCATAAGCTTCAGAAAAGCACAGGGAGATTTCTTCAGAAAGCTTTCTGCTCTTCTGATTCTGTATTAGGCTGAATCAAGAAAGCTTCAGTTTGAGTTTAACTTAGTAAAAGATTTCAGCATTTGGTTTATACTTATTACAAGTCATGTTTAAAAACAAAATAATCCATAATATTGTAACCTTGTCAAATGATTTGTTCTGCTTCTAAAACCTTTCACAAAAAAAGGTGAAAGCCTCAAAACACGGGTGTTGAGATTAATTAAAAAACTCTATTACACAGCAGAGAGACTAAGAATTGATGGACCTGAACTATTGTCACAACAGTGCCAAATTAAATTAAAAATTTATCAAAAATGCAGGACAAAGAATCTGATCAGCCAAACAAGGTTAATGAGTGTATTGTAAAATATCCCAGTGAGTCTAGCCTCTGGAGTTTGAAATGGACACTATGAAAGCAAGTGAATAAACTTATGTTCTGAACTGAGAAAGCTTTTAAATATGCTTATATATCCTGCTCTGTGATTACCTCTAACCATACCAAGTGAGATTTCACCGAGAAACAGCGTGGCTGTGATGACAGCACATTGCTTGGTTCTTGGAAGGAGTGGATCTACCTCTGGGTTCTTCTTTGTGCCTTTGTTTTCTAGCCGGTGAAATAATTAGTTGCATTCTGCCACATGTTTTAAAGGATTTTGAGATCTACTGGTATAAAAACAAAGACTATTATTAATTACAGATCAGAAACTTTCTTATAATGCCCCTTGGATTATGTCTGACATTACATCTACTGACATTTCCATGTTATATATGACAAGACAAAATATAATGTAAAGATCAATCAGATGTTAAAGTCACTTTAATTTATTCAAAACCCACATTGACCTGAGTTAATTAAACAAAAGGTTTTTTTTAACATAATATTACATAGATACCTGGTAAAATAGACATAGGTTACTAGATTAGCACAACAGTTACTCACTTGCTGTCCACATCCACACTCTTACCTAAGAATATATATGAAGCAACAAACTACTCAGACCATGAGTATAAAACTATGATGTGTTATACCTGATGCTAAAGTGTTAACAGAAACACTTATTTCAATTATTACCCTGATCAACATTTTTAATTTGTGCTAAGTCTTCTGCCATCCAAAATCTCAATATACATTAGTAAGTCTTACTTGTGGTCCATTTCTTTGTTGGATGTTGATGCAAGGAATTCTTTGCCCCATATTTTTGCTAAATAAATAGAAGTTGAACACATTATTGGACATAGATACATTGCCACAGAATCTGCTACTTATTACTTGTTATCATGGTTTTGGGCTTTTTATTATTCTTTATCCTACTGTCTTAAACCACGGTAATATACGCATTTAATTGCTGACACACATGAGATACAGTGAAGGCAATGGCTACAATGTTCTCTGTTGCCAAGTTTGAGCTGTTGACCTGTACCTTAGATGCTGAGCACCCACAACACCTGGTTTTCTCTATGAATTATTGCTCAGATGCTCTGAAATTAGGCAGGAGGTAGGCATTGCTGAGCACAATCAAAATGGGGATTTCCAAAATTAGAAATGACTTTGGAAAATTCAAGCACCATCATGGTGGCCAGCCTGAATTACTAGCTTATCA
The DNA here is from genome assembly GCA_009806455.1 of Tetrax tetrax. NCBI lineage: Eukaryota > Metazoa > Chordata > Aves > Otidiformes > Otididae > Tetrax > Tetrax tetrax. Next base: position 28,744 of record WHYT01013210.1, read on the forward strand.
AAGGGCAAGGAGATGCGGTGAAATGAATCTTTTAACTTCTGGGGTCGTACGCATGACACTTGATTATTGTGCATATTACCTATGGATAATGGCAATAGGGATAAAAGAAACACTTGATTCTTATTTATGGTGAGGGTCCTTAACCAAAAATAAATGAAATATTTTAATGATTTTTTTTAAGAGTACAGAACTTTATACCAAGTACACATGTGGCCTCTGTTAGGAAGCCTCTGAGTGTCTGGACCTTTCAAAGCTTTAAGAAGAGACTGATACAAAAACTTTAATAACATCACATCACAAAAAGGAGCTGAGTAGATGACTCAAAGAGAGTGAGAGCTAAAGTTGGCTATTCTTCTGGGCTACTATTCACTGTATGTCTTTGCTTTATAATGGTAGCTATAAAATGCTTCTTTCACTTGGAGTGCAGAGAATTTTTAACTCCTGAAAATACTATTCCCTGCTGGATGGGCTAGGGTTTGCCTTACATTACTATACATTACGTTATGTTGTGTTATGTTATGTTGCGTTACATTACATTACTTCATGTTCATATTTATGGGGTTATTTTATGCTATGTTTTCTTTCTGAAACCTCAGTAGACTTTTGTGTTCAAGTCCAAAAGAGATCTTGAGAAGTACTTGAAATGGAATTAGATTTCAGTTGTATCAGGTATGTATTTATAGCTAAATATACCTTTTCATACTTTTTATGAATGTTGTTGTGGATTTGGGACATTATTTCCTGACAATAGGAATGATTCAGAAACAGAACCGTATCTCTCATTAATAATGAGAGAAGCAAACCTGCCTAAAAGTACTTCCTATTCTGATTAAAGATTTTGTCTACTTTGGAGATAAATTGATTGGTATCAGGCTAGAGCAAGACTTTCCACATTGTTGTGATAATCTGGGAAGAATCTGATTCATCAGTTCATGGAAGAAGACTCTGTTACAAGGAGAAACCACGATGCTGAAGGGAGTTGGCATAAAGGTAATATTTGGATGCTGTTCTACCACAAGATAGAAGATTGGGATATTCAGTGAAAGTCTAAATGTCTATGCATAGTGTGAATTTCCCTAAAACAAATAAGCAAAGAGATAGGTAGTCAGTAAAGTAAAAAATACTCAAAAAAATAAATAAATAAAAGGATCTCATTGCAAAAAAAAAAAAAAAAAAAAAAAACCAAAATCAGTATTTTATGTGTAGGTATTTGTAACAGTAGACTTGATTTTTTTTTTTTTTTTCAGCTTGTTTCTAGTACAAATCAAAAGTGATCAATAAAAGAGAGGGAGAATAACTCTTTACTTTCCAAGTATCCCTATTCACCTAGCTTATTTAACAAAAGAAAAAATTTCTCATGTTAATCTGGAAATATTGCTGAAATTACTGCTTTTAATTTTCTTCTGGAGAATAGGAAAGTGGAAGAGAGGGTAGACAAACAAAGAATAAAACTACAATGCTTGAAATAGGCAGCAGCATACACAATTATTGTCAACAGAAGGAGTACAACTTTGTGCAAAGAATCAGCACATAGCTTCCATTCCATCTAAATCTCACACACAACCTTAAATTAGTTAAGATGGGACATTGTCTACAGACAGACTTATGCATTAGTCCCCTCCCCCCTGTACCCTCTACATACTGTGCTGACAAATGCTAGTAAATTAGCTAAGATTAAAGTAGAATGACAGACCACACGGGCTGCAGTTTAAAGTTTCTTAGGATTTTGACCATACAAATGATGTATAATGCCAGGATTTTATAAACAGCACTGGAATTTTATGTGTTCTCCACATTTAGACCAGATCCCAGGCAGATTCAACAGAAGTTTTATATTAGTGTTAAACTAGGAATTTGGAAGAAAATTAGTCCATTGTAAAAAAAAAAAAAAAAAAAAGCCATTGTAACTGTTTGGACATGGTCCTGGGCAATGGTTGTAGGTGGTATAAGAATTGGACCAGATGACCTCCAGAGGTCTCTTCCAACCTCAGCCAGTCTGTGATTCTGTGAAAACTCAACTCTAATTTAAGATGTCTTTTCTGAACTCATACAAGTTACCAGTTTTATCTTGTGCTAAGACTTAGAACGATAGTCACCCTTCAGAGAAGGTATTGTTGCTTTTACATATTTCACACATTAATTTACTGTCAAGTAAGCTGGATTTCAGTGTGTGCTACCAGTAGATGTGTTGGGATAGCCCTCTTTCTATTTGTAAAGTGAGGAAGACAACCCCATTCTAAAAGTTTATTTTCAGTGGGATAAATTTTCTGATATTTCCATTTCATAGTGCTCAGATTTATGATGAGTAGTAAAACCATACAGTGACTCTTAATGCAAGTGTTATTAAATGACACCAGCGGTACCAGGCGTCATGTTATTAGGATATCCAGAAAGCTAACGTTATAGCTCTCAACCTTCTAGAAAATGTATTAAAAACGCAGTTGTGAGGTTTTTGTCACTGTGTTTTGTAAAACTCTCTGCTGCACATACATTTTTCTGTGTCCTTACCCACACCTACATAAGGGATTCCTTTTTTTTAAACACAGCTGCTGAATGTGATAGAAGAAAATATTCTATCTGAAGTAGTGGTTGTAACTATTCAGCTGAAGGGTGACCAGGATATTTCTACCCAAATTAAGATACCGGAAGGTAAAGCTGTTAAACTTTTCTCTGAAAAGACACACAGAAAGGAGAGGAAAAAATTTAGTCTCATTTCCAAAATGATGGATGTAGAAGGTTTTTAAAAGTAAATATTTATATGCATTTATTTCAACAGGAGATTTAAATTAAAAAGAAACCCTAAGCCCTAAAGCTTCACAAGATCCAGGTTTCCTCCAATTTCAATTGCAATTAGCTATTCATATATGTAGGATGCTCTTTAGAATTATTTATCTGTTATACACTCCTTCTCTAGCACTAAAAGAGGCTTGTCTAGTCCAGCAATCAATGAAAAAAATTCAGTAGTGTCATGCTCAAGAGGTTCTGAAGCCTTATCGTAGCATATGCCAGGAAATTCATGCAAATAGTGCATTTCTATGCCCAGATTTGGTCACTGCATATGTCAAATGGATAGTCAGTGAAGACCTCCCTAGATCTGATCATATTATACACTCTCCAAGGCTCAGACTATATGTATTTTTCACCTTGCACAATACTGAGCAGATGGACCTTGACTGTCAAAAAACCCTCGGCAGCCAGTATGCTGAGTTCTTTGTAAAGTCTTTCATGTTGTGGAAAAGGAGGAAAAAAATAGTAGAGCATTTTACTGCCTCAATTGCAGTCCACTTTTAATGAGCTCCCCTCCAGACAATGCACTGTCCGTAAGGATTCCATCTTTGAACAAATAAAAACGCAAGGCTCTTGTTTGTTTCTGTTTTACAAAAGTGTGTCCATAACTATGACCCAGTTAGGTACCATTTTTCTTACAGACAATTTATATATATGTAAATATAAAAAGAGAAATAAATGTCTATATATGCATGCACAAATGCATGTGGATTTGTGTGTGCTTGTATATGTACATATTCCATCTGTGTATATTTTAAAATATGCAAACAGAATCCTTTTTACTCTCTCAGAAGTTGTTTCAGTCTCCCTTAGCAACAACTCACAGATAAAGAATCTAATATCAAACCATATCGTACATTGAGGACACTGCTGACTGTTATACCAACATTATAGGTCTGATTTAAATGCACAGAATTAAAGAGGTTCCCACTGCAAGTCTAACCTCAGCTCGCCAGGCTCTGATATAGCAACACATATGGCAAATAACACCATATCCTTTTCTTTTTTGACAATGAAAAATGAGCTAGAGTGACTGGGAGTCTTTATGCCAGGTTTCCTAACTTTTGTGTGTTCAAATTTCCCTCAGATGTTAATATGGAAAGTAGTGTTTTGATGTTTGAAGAGACATCAAATCCTGTAACAATTATAAGCTGTTTCTCTTTGTTTAGGGGATTTTCTTCTCCTAGAGGGTCAGTTCAATTGAATAGCATAAAATATAAACACACTTCCTTCTGGCAGGACAGGTGGAAATTTTATGCTCCAGGACTGTTCAGTAATGGTCTTTGGCTGCATTCATATATACAGACACAGCAGTTAGCTGTTAATGTGAAGACATGCAGCATGGAAAATGTAATTAATGACTCTCTGCCCTTTCACATGTATTCTTGAATGGCAGAAACTCTTCAATACTTGTCAAAACTTTGAAGCAAAAGGTTTCTACCTCAACTTTCAGGCCCTACAAAGTAATATAGTTATCAACGTGTTTCATCTTGAGAGGCAAGCAGACATAAGCATCACAATATTCAAGACTAAATGGCTAGTACTCAATGTAAGAGAAGACATTCATAACCTCACTTCTGTGATGGCTGGTTTTTACTTTGCTCATTTCAATCTCACAGTTCATACTTTTCTGGTAAAGTAGCATTCCCGTATAGGTTGCTATGTTTGTTTAATTTTTTTCAACAGTAATATTAGTTTTTAAATTTTGTTTGTTTCTTTTGGGTTTGTTGTTGCTGCTTTCATAAGGTAAGTGAATAATTTAAAACTGTAAAGCTCACTGATGGTTTAGTGTTTGCTTGAGACTGGGATGTCAGAAAGGATGTGTACAAGTAAAGCAATAACCTTTGCTCCAATCAAAAACTCTCAGAAATATATCAAATATTTTCTCAAAAGCAATAAAGGAATACAATTTAAAAAACACAAAACAGCACAATAATTTTTATTTTCCTGCTTTAAAAAAAGTTATCTCATTGACCTTAACCTATTTCATTTTCATACGAATCCGTATAAAACATCAGAATCATAAGATTCACAAGAAAAAAAAAATTAAAATGTTCCTCATCATGCCTTAGAAGACAAAGGCATTTAGTATAATGTAAAAGTCATTAAGTTCTTCAGACATGAAGGTTTAAGGGGACAACAAATTTCACATACATATCACAGTGTGTGTACACAAATTGCTGCTGACTACTATCTTTAGTGCTCCTATTGATGTTACATACAGAAAATATTCTCTGTCCTACATCTGGATTTCCCCCTCTGAAGAAGTGGAATTTTGCTCCAGAATGAATCCTGAGAGCAAAGTCAGGTTGTACAAACACTTGGCCATGGAGTATAACATGTACCAAATTGACTTGTCCAATTGACATAGATGGTGCATTTTGTGACCTTGAGTAAGCAATTTTCTATTCTTGTTCTTTCTCTCCTCTAAAACAGGGATACTTCCACACTTTCATTGAAAAGACACAATATAAAAATAGCTAAACAGGTCACACACAGGTTCAATTGTTTCAGTGTCTAGTCTCTGACAGGAGACTCAGATTCTGACAGTCTGGAAGACAAAATTCTAATGATTTCCAGAGTCAAACTTTGTATCTATACATTTTGCTTAACATTTTGGAATGGACTTCTCCTGGATTCAGCAAAAAAAAAAAAAAAAGTACCTAAAAGCAGTTTAACTAATTTGCAGTTTTGGCCCACACTGCATTTTGTGGCAGTAAATCCCTAAACTGAATTACCTGTTGTGATAAATCATGACATAGCATAGCAAAACAAAACAGAAAAATAATTCCTTTTCCTTGCCTTAATCTGTATGTCTAATAGATAAAAGGAGAAGTGTTGGCTAAATGGTAAATATTAGCAAAGCCTTATATTTAAATTAACAAATCATGATTATAACTTTACTTACATGATTTTCTTAATAATAACTGTCATACCAAAGGATAAAATGGAAATACACATGACTCAGAGAATAAACCTACATCAGAATTTAGGAGGGAGAAATGAATAGATCTTTCTCTAATTCTTCCCATATCATTAACAATATTATATTGCAAAATTTCCTCTGGAATAACACTCATCTTCAGAAGAAGAATGCCAAATCTTATAAATAATGTAAATTTTTTTCACTCACATAGAGCAAACCACCTGATCAGAAATTAATTTTACACCTTTAGAACCATTTTTACTTGTCCAGACTGTGCAGAGGTTGAAGATCTCTTCTATGAATTCAATTTTGAGATGTACAGAAACTTCCTAGCATGAGCCACATCTGCTGCCTTCCGTACTGATAGGAACCTCAGGGAAACTGATGCCCACTTTGCAGGCAGTTTACAGAAATGCACCTCTCTTTCAGTCATATCAGTAGTAACTGAAGGCAGAAGACAATCAAAATTATAAAGTAAAAATTGTTTGAAAAAATATTCCTTGATTTCAATTTAAGTTGAGTTTAAAATGGGATCAGCATCAGACTTCGACCTAAGTCCTGCATTGCAACGCATATCAGAAGTCTCTTGAGCCTCCGTAGTATAGCTGGGAAACAAAAAAAAATGGCTGAGGGTCCAAGGTGCTATTCACAAGGGTTTCATGTTCTTGTGGCAGCAGATGTAGACTGATTTTGGCAGTTTGTTCTGACTGACCCTTACTTCTTCACAGCTTTGTTTTGTACCTCTCTCTCTAGAGATAATTCAAATTAAATTTGAGGCCTCAGAAGCAACTTTCTGCATCCTTCCCACTGATTAATTAACATCCTCTCTTTCCTCTTCCTTTCCCACTTCCTTTCTTGTCCTGTTCCACAAGAAGATCTATTCACAAAGAAAATTGATGATTAGCTATTTAATCTATATGACATATTAAATTATTTTCAAAAAGACAATTTTTAAGATAAGTGACTGAAATAATTTCATGCACTCAACTTATGCCCATGACAATCAGTTATGCTGATTTATTTCTCATAAAGCTCCTTAATATTTTAGTCTATTGTTTTGTTTCTTCATAGGACTTCATGACTTACTATCTCTATCAAGACACAAATTATATGTAGTTAAAAGTGACTTTCCTAGGTGCTCAGACCATCCCATCCATGACTGAATACTGGGTCATTCAGTAGCAATTAGAGGCTATAGTCACTTCCCACACACATGAAGAGATGTCTATGCCCTGTATTAGACATCAAACAATTACCTATCTAAATATAACTACATCACTCTATCCTTCTCGTGGGCATGCTCAGGAAGAGATTAATTTCATCTTAAGAGAGGAGTGAGAGAGGGTAGATGACTTGTCCTGTGGAGGTGTCAGTAACATCTCCATTTCCATCCTTCATGGCATTCATCTCTTTTACTGTCTCACATTCCCACCTTCAGAGCAAATCCACAGTATTTAGACTGCTGTCAAACTGTAAGACAGTGGCTCCTGGTAGAGATTTGCAGCATCCGTCACAGCAAGATCCTCACTTCTGGCCCTTCCAGGCATGGCTGTGGCCCTAGAGTCAACATGCTTATTACACTGGCAGGAGCCAATCCTGATGTCTGCTTTCAAGCCCAAGTCACACTAGGCTGCAGCAATAGTTTTGACCAAGTAAAATCTGTAAGGTTCAGCCACAAAATGAGTCTAGAAGGTCTCTCATAACTCTATCCTAATGAACCTGAGAGAGAATGATATTCTGACAGTAGGGAGGAAAGAGAAAGATTAAAGGGCAAAGAGGAGTGAAGAGGGTAGAACAGCACAGCAGGTAAATGGATTAATGTTTCTGAATGGAATAATTAAACCAGTGTAAATGAAAATGCCCCTTGGAGTGATATCATGCACTGATGTACACCATGGTACCTTCTGTTCTACATTCTCTCTCTTTTATTGTCCCTCCAGCAAATCCTGGTTTTATTCTCAAACTCCTCCTGACACAAAAGCTTCTGGTAGATTTTCAAATGCTGGTGTTTTCCAAAACAAAACCACATCATTCTCCCACTACATCTTCTCTCAGATTCTGCATTTCAGTTTCTGGAGGCACCTTCTTTGCTCAAGCTCTGCAGAAAATGTTCATATGTGAGGATGAAGAACTAGGTAGGGCGGGGAGGAATATTTGCAGAATCAACACTGTCTTTCAGCAGAGGCTTAGTCTTAGGTCAACTTAAAGCTGTAAAGCTTTGAACAATTCTTATAAAATTCAATAGAAAGGAAGTTTCATAGACCCTGCTTATGCCCTTAGCTGCCCAGACATGAATTAGCTCTAATCAGGAAGCCACGAAGTTGAAGTTAACACAAATTTTGTTAGCACATGGTCCAAGCAGAATCATAGATTCATAGAATCTCATTTAGGTTGGAAAAGACCCTTAAGATCATTGAGTCCCAATGTAAAAGTAAACTCAAGCAGTGATGGGGCACATTCAAAGTCTGTTAAATACCAAGGTACTGCCTCTGGTTTAGGAAGCTCTTAAGCTTACATTCACATCAGTTGTTAAGAAAGGCTCATGATGTTCTTTGGTTTTGTACTGATCCTCAAGTCCAGTAAAAAAAGACTACTGGGCTAGTGGAACATGTGCCCCAACTATGTGTAACTTTTCTTTTTTTTTTTTTTTTTTTTTTTTTTTTTTTTAATATCAAGTACACAAGAGTAAGCCTGCTTAGATGTATATACATATGGTCGTTTAGGCTTAACTCAATGATAACATGTCTGCATTGCTTCTAGAGCACAAGCAAAATGTTTTTGCATTGCCCTCAACAAGACAAGGAAGGAATATCCTACATTAGTAAGAGCTGCCTAGCTTTGTTTGCATGTTATCTTTATTTGTTTGCTCATGAAGACTCTAAGTAGCAGCTGTTTAGTCTTCATCTCCCTTGCCAATAAAACAAACAAAAAACTGGTCTTCCAGCCACTGGAAATTGACTTTTCAGAGGATTTTAAAGTATCTTGGCAGTCGGCCACAGTTTGGCTGGTCTGACATCATGTTACAAGTAATGTGAGAAACAAGTGCAGTCTGTGATTTGATTTTAATTCCTGACCTTTCCAGCAGCCACCTACTCCGGCAGTATAGAAAGAAAATTACAAATAGCCATTGAGGTAAGAGTTAGGTTTGTTATTTCATGATTTTTTAAAAAAAAAAGTATTTCAACTTATTTCAGTTCCAGAACTAAAATAAAGGCAAAAAGAGTTTATAAACTCTTTTATTAAGGAAATATGTCATGATATGAAAATTTGTCATGATTTTGTTGCAGATCTACTGAATAAAATATTTTAATTTTGTTATAATCTTTGATTTAATTTTTACATAACATTTTTTGAAACTCTCTAATCTATATAGAAAAAAACAATTAGTGGAAATTACATCCAAAACTAAAGCTTTGCTTCTCTCGTCTATTCAAATTCTTATCTGAGATATAGTCTGTAAACATTAACAAAGTTAGAAAAAATTGCTATAAAGTTAAGTAGTATTTCAAGATTTGTAACTCCAATCAGCAAACAAAAGTATCGAACAAAACTTTGGATAAGAATCAAAACATGTAGGCTCAGAGCAAAGGCTCTGAACCTGTGGAAATTTTGATATTTAATTCTATTTAAAATAGAGGGTATAGTAGGCTCAGTGCTGAGAGCAATGGGGACTTTTGTCAAAGGAAACAAGAAATAATCCAAAGTCTTTTTCTTTAATCAATCTGATGCCTGCTCTAAAAAGTTAATGAAAAGTCTCTCTATTGAATTCCATGGGCTTTGGATCAAGCCCCAGATAAGCTGTTCAGTGAGAGCAAGTAAAATAAATTGGGAAAAGGTTCTCTGCTTTATGAAGTCATTTTAAGGGAGGTAATGGAACAGCTGTTGCATACATAAAACACACACATCCCTTCGGAAATGAAGTTGGGCAGAGCTTTGCTACACAGCACGAGACACAGGCATTGCCTGACAGCTTCTCTGGCTGAACAGACCACTAGCCTGAGTGCTAACCTCGCAATGACTCCCCAATTCCCTCCGGCCCCTAAAAGGGAAAAACAGCTTCATTAGTTCCTCACATAAACAGCCAGAACATAAACACAACACGCTCCATTAAAATGGTCAAATTAAGCAAGTGGAGAACCTTTTGTATATGGCGTCAGCTTCAGTGATTTCATTTTGGTTTTTGTTTCCCTTTTCCTTCCCAGTTTTGGTTTGCATACTGTCATTTTCAGACATCAAGGTGGATACTTAGACTGAACTAAGTTTCTTTTATACAGATCATTGCAGCTGTGTTTCAAGGACCTTTTTCTTTCTCCTGGATAAATTTTAAAGTGAGCATGCGGAGACCAAAAACGACACATCAGATACTATATCTATAAATTATTACTGCATTTTCTATAGTTATGGTGAAAAAGCCATATCAGAATTTGTCCCTTTTTGTGTTATCTTCTTGAAAAAATAGAGCCTCTCTTTCCAGTGATTTCACAGCATAAAACCTGATGAAAATATAGTACCTCATTTAGCTTTTTTTTTAGTGCTTTACAGTAGTCATGTGTCGTAGTTCAGCCCCAATCGGAACCAGACTATGCAGTCTCTCTCACACTCCCCACACCCTTTGAGACAACAGGGGGAGATAATATAAGAGAAACTGCTTGAGGTTTGAGACAAGAACAGGGAGAAACCCTTAAAGTTATCGTCACGGGCAAAAACAGACTCGGCTTGGGGAAAACTATTCATTTATTACTACAACTAGAAGGATAATGAGACAAAGAAACAAGATAAATTTCCTCCACTCCTCCCTCTTCCCAAGCTTAACATTATCTCTACTACCTTCCCCCTGCCGAGCGGCACAGGGGGGAAGAGGGAATGGGGGTTGCGATCAGTCCATTATGCATTGTTTTACGCCGCTGCTTCATAGTCGAGGGAAGAACTCCTCACATCCCTCCCCTGCTCCAGTGTGGGGTCCCACCCATACACCACAGTCCTTCATTAAGCTGCCCTGGTGTAGGTTATCTCTTCCACGGAGTGCAGTCTCTCCAGAACGGCTGTCACAATGGGCCCTCCACAGGCCAGAGCCTCCTTCAGGCATCCACCTCCCCGGTGGTGGTCCTCCCCGGGCTGCAGGTGGATCTCTGCTCCTCTGTGGACCTCCATGGGCTGCAGGGGAACGACCTGCTCTACCATGGTCATCACCACAGGCTGCAGGGGAATCTTGGCCAGGAGCCGCATTACTCCTCCCCCTCCTTCTTCATTGACCTTGGCGTTTGCAGCTGTTTCTCTCACAAAAAATGTTCTTCATAACAGGCTGGCAGAAGCCTCTCAGGATCTCTTCACATCATCCATCCCATCTCCTCTCCACCTCTTGCAGCCAGGCCGGGCTGAGTTGGGCCCAGTCGGCTGCCTGGCGAGAGGCCAGAGGGTGAGGCCTGCAAGGACCATGAGGCTTGCACCTCTGCCCTCTGCGCCTCTGTCCCCGCTCAGCTTCTTCACATCTTCTCTTCTCTTTTTTTTTCCTGTTTTCCCTTTCTTAAATACGTTATCGCAGAGGCGTTATCAGGGAACATTCTGCTACCAATTGGCTCAGCCTTGGCCAGCAGCGGGTCTGCCCTAGGCCTGGCCGAGTCCACTGAACAAAGGGGAGCAACTTCTAGCAGTTTCCTACAGAAGCTGCCACCTTAGGCCCCCCTCACTAAACAAAACCACAACATCATGAAGGTACTTCAGTGTATTTCAGGTAAAATACAATGACCATGGCACAGTCTTTCTAAGATCTAGTTTTGCTCTCAATCTTTGGTGATTTTCTCTTTTTTTTTGGTTATATATGCATTTACCATTTACATGTTTATGCATGCATGTACTGATACGATGTTATAAAGACTGTTAGTGTAAAATGACAAAAAAAAATTATTGTTGTCTATGGCCACAAATTTATCGCTTTTTATTTTCATCTTGCCTTCATATCTTCTTTTTTTTTTATTTTTTTCATCTTCTTTATTAAATCATACTATGCCCTTACAGTTGCTTTTCTCCATTTCCACCTTGGACTAAGATTCCAAGATCTGCAGGAAAATCACTGCAGGAAAATACATATTTTTTGACCTGTAAGTTCTCCTACTTCAATCAAAGTTCCCCAGGAAAGCCTGTCTGCCCAGTGGAAGAAGTGGCTTGTGTTTCTTAACAGTGTGAGTTGACTTTTGTTACTTTTTGTGACTAACCTACTGGAAGGACTCATGTTTCTGACTAATCATCCCTGATAACCTTCTCTGCTCCAGACATCTGCTATTCAGTCAAGTCTTGTTTTAACAGGGCGTATTAGTGGAGAATATTGGATAGGGATACTGGTGGATGAGCAGCTCAACATGAGCCAACAATGCACGCTTGCAGCACAGAAAGCCAACCACACCCTGGGCTGCATCAAAAGAAGCATGGCCAGCAGGTCAAGGGAGGTGATTCTGCTCCTTTACTCTGCTCTTGTGAGACCCCACTGTGTCCAGCTCTGGAGCCCTCAACGTAAGAAGGACATGGACCTGTTAGAGGGAGTTCAGAGGAGGGCCATGAAGATGATCACAGGGCTGGAACACCTCTCCTAGGAGGACTGCCTGAGAGAGTCGAGAGAGAAGCTGGTGAGGGGTCTAGTTTAGTGGACATGGTGGTGTTAGGTTGATAGTTGGACTTGATGATTTAGAGGTATTTTCCAACCTTAAAGATTCTATGATTCTATATAGTGGGGAAAAGTCAAAGTCCAAAATATTTGTGGGAAAGAAAAAGTAACATTTTAACGATTCATAACAATAACAACAATAATAATAACAATAACAAGAAAAACAACACTAACAGTATTACATGTATTCAAAACTTTATTCAACAATTTTTTTCTTGAAAATTCTTAAAAGATGAAACATTTATCTTGCAATTAAAATATGTTCACTACCACAATGCACTTCTAATGCTACAGGGATTTATTTTCATAATAAATCTAACTTCAATGAAATAATTATGGAGTACTTTCCATTTTAAAAACTATATTCTTTTTTATGTGAAGTTTATCAATAAATTAATATCCATTATAGTCCATTAACTGAAAAGGAATATGTTTTACTGTTTCTGCTCAAGTCATAAAAATACCTTTTTTTGAACACAAGGAAAAGTTCTATTCAGAACTAAAGTAATTGTCGCAATTATACATGATGTGAGCAAAAGGTACAAAATCAAAATATGGCCTACATTACCTTAGACATGATCATTACCTTTCTGCAATAGGAGATAGCACTTTCTCTTAAGAATTCCTTTGAAACAGGAAGGACTAGCAGCCCAAGAAAACATCATCTTTCATATAGAGGTGAAAAGTGACATGTTGGCAAAGGGAAACATGGTACAGCTATGAATGCAGTTCTGGTTTCCATCAAGCTTTGCAATCGTCTTCTTCTGTGTCACCTGTAGTCTCATAGGCATTTTAATTCTTGCAATTCTAGACACCTCAGTGAAGCACCTGAGAGAAGAGTTCCTGTAGATGTCTTCCCTAGTTAAATCTCTAAATTTTGTTTCTGTTATTCGTTACGGCTAGAGGGGACCTTACCTTTCTGCTGAGAGAAGCAAAATGCCTAAGCATCTCATCTAAGTGTCAAAATTCAGCTAAAATGAACCTGAGTCTTTGTTGAATCATATCAATAAAGCATGATCACAAGCCACACACGCACTTTTAAGAGAGATAATGCAGACATGTATGATGTTCAGTGAATCTGTTTTTGTCTCCATAGTAATTTTCTGGGATATGAAATCTGTGCATAGTTGTAATCCATAATATATAGAGCTGAATGAAATTCTATGTAGTGATTTCTTTTTACTTCATTTTTGTCTTTGCAAATAAGGAGTTCTTAATGTGTGTTGCAGAAGTCTTCCATCTCTGTTGTGATTGATGGCTAGCAAACTGCTGGGGACAATTTTGATTGGTGGGTAAGAAATGCCATCTCGTTTATCTTTATATCATATCTGTTGCAAATTAAACTAAAAACATAGAGTTTGCACACTAAAATGGTTACACTGCAGAGCAATGTGCCTATAAAACAGCATGCTAACAAGCACGACATGATAAATGAAATGCAATAAACTTCTATAATTTCAGATTCTCCCAGAGGCAGATACTGAGTCTATCACCTGTTGAGCTTCACTTGGTGGCAGCATAACAGTATGTCCAAGAAAGTACTCGCTGGGCTTACTTTATAAGAAGTGAGTGGCTATTAGCACACATTCGGTTAACTTCACATATGCTGCATCTGAGATAAGATTTGTAATTCAAGCAACCACAAGCAGTGGTAGTTTGCTTGCTGGATTACCCGTGCTGCCGAACAGGAATGACCTGTTTTCTTCAGCAGATGGCAGCAATACAGATACATGCTAAAAGCAGAACTCCAAAAGCCATTTGCACAATAAAGCTACTCTTTTCACATGCTATCACTATTGCAAGCGTAGCACCCAAACATCTACCAGTCAGATGTTAAAAACATCCTCAGCTTCAATAGCAACATGATTCACACATGTACAACTTTGTTTAAGGAAAAAAAAAAAAAAGGAATACCTCCTTACTGATCAATGCTACTTTATTTTTATGTGCCAATAAAAATTTATTAGTATTAACCGTCTAGCTGTACATGGGGATATATTTTTCCTCATGAGATATCTCATGGCTCTACCCAAAAGTTTCTTCATCAACATTATGATACTCTTCAGGAAGATATCAGTAGACCACAGTTTTCAGAAGGTGAAAGAAGTAAAGAATATTTCAAGGATTTATTTGTCTTCCATAAAATGTGGCTGTTTTGGATCACACAAATAGTCACTAATTTGATTCAAACGTGTATATTTTAGATAGCTATTTTTAAAGTATCAGAAATATTAAAATGATCCCTTCGGCATTCCTGAAATGCTGTACCGGTGTCTTTATTTTTGAAAGAGGGGGAAACAAGAAGAGAACTGTGTTCCCAAAGAGACGTAGAAGTGAGTCATAAGCTGAGGTGTAGCCCTTGGTGATCCTACTCTTCTTAGCTACAAGAATCTCGAATTCAAATTCCTCTGCCAGGTTCCACAAGGTAAATAGAATCTCTTTCACCGCAGTGAGTACTCTAGCCCCAGGGCTATGAAAAAACAGTTGTGTATTCAATCTGGTCCAGTAAATATTTCATTACTTATACATAAAGGTTGAATGCAGGGAGTGTATAATGCACCTTAGACGCAGGTGAGAGGCAAAGGGAAGCTCCTCACATGATATGACTGACTTGTTGCTGTATAAAATTAGAACCTCAGATTTGTACCTTTTGTATTCCCTAAAAATATCCCGAGGCATTCAAGGCCTCATGCCTTTCAGATTTCTGCCCTTTACACTCATCACAAGAAATAGAATAGTAGATCTCTAGAGCAAAAATTGTAACGTGTCTCACGGAAAAGCAAAATCTAAAATGAAACAAAAGAAAACAATAACTGTTTTGAAGGATATCTTACATTCTGCTGTTTGTTTGTTTGTTTGTTTGTTTTTAATTTTAAATACCCTGTGTTAGTATCTACTTATGTGACAGACTACTGTGATTCTGGAAGATGAGGAATTTCCTAGGTGTAAGAAACCAACTACTAGTTTTCAACAAATCTCAGATGTATATGATGAAAAATAGTAAATAACTCAGAGGTTTAAATGCCTTGAGATAAACTGAAAAGTGTTTAATATGTTCCTGAAATTTATAGCTGAGTTTTTTACCTCTACATTTAATTTTCAAAGACTTGGGCATTGCAGGTACTTTTGTCTTTCCTTGCTATACTTTGCAACTATGGTTTTTATATAAAGTCATTTTTCATAGTTTACAGTAACAACATTAACTAACTTTTCAAAAGTTTTGGTTTAGGTTTGAATCATTATAATTAATGGACTAATTATAAAAAAAAAAAAAAAATACTTTGTGGTGACATCTCATAAACATAAATGTTCCCTACAAGCAATTATAGGTAAGGACAGAAAAAAAAAAAACAAAACAAAACCTTAACATCTCTTATTGATTACTGGGTCAATGAAGTTCTTGAAACTGTAAAATATGAATGAGCAGCCTTTGAACAGAGTAAGATACTAGATACCTTTGATCAAATCTGGAATGCATTTCTGCACTGGTTCTTACTAAAAAGAACAAATAGAGGATAACCCTCAGACGATAAACCCTGTATCCACAAGGGTTTCGTCTGTGTAACCTAAAAACTAAATATATATTGACCAAATGAAAGGTTTGAGAAGATATGATCATTGTTTGTGATTCACTCAAGGAAGTAAACAACAGAAAAGTACAAGTGTTATTTAGATCATTCTGAAGGGACTGATCCACAATTAATGGGGGAAATAAGCAGAGAAATTCGTAGACTGGACATCAGAAAATACTTAATTATGGAGAGATCAGGCAGACTGTGAAAGATTCTGTAAGAGGAAACAGGACAAATACCCTTGTTTACACAAAACTGGATGTGGTAGGGTGCTGGTGAATACAATAAACCTACAAAGTATGGTGAATAGAGGAAATCCCTAGAGAAAATGGAATTTTCAAGTTTAGATTTTTTTTTTTTTTGAACAGAATTTATAGCTGTAATGCCTCTGAGGGATTTGTATACCTTGGGAGTCCATTTTTCCTTTTAAATTTTTTAATACGTGTATTTACTATTACATGTTTCTAACGATTCTCATTTTGTCATGCCATGAAGATACTATGTAATACATCCGGTTTAAGTGTAATGCGGGAAAAATTGAATTACTGATATAATCTGTGCATGAAGCTGCATGGAGGCATAAAGCATGTGAATTACAGCTCATTCTCTGTATTTTTCAAATAAAAAATAAAATTTTCAAATGGATTTCAGGAAAAGGACTTGAAAGTGTTTTGGAGGTTTGTGGTTTTTTACTTTTAAACATTTTTTTTTTTAATTAAAGTTTGAAACTGTCCTTTATCTAGTCTTTTTCTCTGTTATTATGCTTAACCTTTCTATGTTCTTCTGGGTCCTTAAGTCAACAAGATCAGTTTTCCCTAAGGAGAAGGGCTGTTTAGGAGAGGAGGGCTTACAATGCTTTCTCTATGTCCTGAATCTTCCACTGGAAGGACCACGCTGCCAATGATGGGTGTTTCCTCCACTCTGGTTTTTGCTCTGCTTGGATCCACTTGACAAAAATGTATTTATACAATATTTTTTTTTCACACATAGTCTACCTTCTTTACATTTGCATCCAGCAAATATTTAAATGTTTTACACTAATCTCCCCCAGTTGATGAACACAAAGAGTTATAATTTGTCACTCAGTGACTATTATAGAGTTTTGTTAGACTTCTACTGCATATGGCACTACAAACCTAAGGTAAAACAAAATGAATAATAGCCACTTGACAAAAATACAGGTACTATCATCAGAGACAAAGTAAGGTAAGACCATCTCAGGTCAGTAGAAGCTTGGACAAGGGCTGAAATCCTGCACTGTTAGGTCCTTGCAGTGTCTGTGGCCTTTTTTTGGGCTAAAGATGGGATGCAATATTTCCTTCAACAAGCTTTCTTCAACACTAAATCTGTAGAATTTAATATGAACGCTTAATATTATCCACAAACAAATGGAGTATGAATTTCTCAGAGATGTCAGAATTTATATGTATTTCACACAATTAGCAAAGACAGCATTCTAGGAAGGTTAGGGAAAGTGAAGAAAGTGAGATTATTAGGATGGACATGTTGCTGCTAGTCTTCAAAAGTATTTAGGCCTAGTAGTGTTTTCTGGCTGTCATTTACATTTCTGAAACTGTTTGAAGGAAGTCCACAAAAGCTCAGTAAGTTATTCATAGCCAACTCTTTAGCATCCTTTGAAACCTGAAAGTTGTGGGCAAGGGTACCTTTTCTCATTCCAGAAATGGAGATCATTCTAAACCCCTTAAAATGACCCTGACACACTCCAGCTTCACACATACTACCATTTGAAGCTACAGAAAATATGGCAGTCAGAATTAAAATTCATTATCTTTTTCTCATCTATTTGCAAAATTCACAGGAGAGAATGATAAAGTAGTATTAGTTGTTGCTTTAAGATAATTTCCAAATAGAAATTTGTGTCCAATCTATGCAACCTCTTAAATTAGGAGGTCAGCCAATAGTAAAGTCAGTTTGAGTCTGTTCAAGTCCTTCCCTCAGTGGAGGATATCTGGGCTCCTAACTTTGGCATCAGGAATAAATTTAAGCAGTACCTCACCCATTGTGTCTTGGATTTCTTTGAAAGGTCATTGATTTTAAAGGAAGATATTAACAGAAATTGTTTTTAATGATACTGGATTTGGAATGGAGTTTTAGCTGCTTATTATGTTGAAGAGAAATATAACCTGCAGAAAAGTTCTGAATCACGTTGCTATTGCATCTCTATGTACAAAACAATTTGCGTTCTCCTCTTGGCAAAGCAAGAAACCAGACAGATTGATAGGAAAACAGGTTTCCTGGCTGATTGTTAGAGATGTTTCTTTGAGTTTTGCAGAACAGCATGAAGCTGACACAGGATAAGTAATGCAACAGTAGAGGAAGGGAAAGGGCAATTTCAAGGTCCTCAAAAACCTAGCTTTGGAACTCTCATGGGATTGTCCTCACTGGATATTCACATTACATTTTAATTCCCTTTTAAGGATTTTATCATTGAAAGCAAAAAGGAAGCAAAGAGAAAGCAACCAACACATCTATAGTCAGGTCTAAATTACAGAACAGTCCTGTAATGTGTTTTTCAGATCTGGAATTTTTTTTCTTATTTGAAAACATCGGTGGTTTCTTTGGATTTGATAGCTAATTGTCTCACAGAAAGATACAATGGCATCTCAGAACAGATAAGGTGTTTAGTCTGATCTACATAATTGGAGTCCCTCTATAGCAAACTGTGGGAGATTAGTGCCTCTGGAGGACAATTAATTCCATTTTATGATGGGTATTTAAGAGGGAGATCTACAGAAAGTGATCCCTTTTAGCTATATCTCTCCATTAACTAGAGTGTAAAGGAATACCTTAAATTAAACACAACTTCAAGACAGCTAAAAGTAGAGGTGAGTCCCACCCCTTGTTACTATACGATATATACCCTCATCATTCAAAAAGATTATTTTCAGCTGCAGGTAAAAATTTGTTGGTGACTAGACTAGCCTTTATGTGACAACCTTCTCACCAAACTCATCTGCATCGAGGACCTGGCCCACTGAACTCTCTGGGACTTTTCAATTAATTACACCATCACAGAGTTCACAGCTGTTGCAAAGTTTTATGTAAACGATGTTCTGGTGAAACCCCAGTGTGGGCAATACATTTTGTCTCAGCAGTTCCACTTTTTTTTTCAGGTATTCTTGGTATTCTCATCTCACCTTTTAGTCAGCATCAATATTTAAAAGCCTTCCTCGCAGCATTGAGGAAGGAAATACTCAGCATGAGTACAGAATTCAGGTTCCCTGTTGTCACAGTTTAACCTTGCTCGGGACCAGACTATGCTGTCTCTCTCTCACTTCCCCCACCATTTGAGGGAATAGCGAGAGATAATGTAAGAAAAAAAAAGGCTCAAGATTTGAGGTAAGGACAGGGAGAGATCCTTAAATTTACTGTTATGGGCAAAACAGACTTGACTTGGGGAAAACTATTTGTTTACTACAAAAACCAAAGCAGGATAATGTGGAAGAGAACAAAATAACTTCCGTCCACCCCTCCCTCTTCCCAGGCTTAACATTATCCCTACGTCCTTCCTCCCCGTCCCGAGTGGCACAGGGGGAAGAGGGAATGGGAGTTACGGTCAGTTCATCACTTGTTGCTTTACACTGCTCTTTCCTCGTCAGGGGAAGAACTCCTCACATTCCTCCCCTGCTCCAGCGTGAGGTGCCTCCCATAGACTACAGTCCCTCATCCTATAACCCTGGTGTCGGTTATTTTTCCACAGGGTACTCTCCCTCCAGAATGGCTGCCCCAGTGCGGGCCCTCCACGGGCCACAGCCTCCTTCAGGCATCCACCTGCCCCAGCGTGGGGTCCTCCATGGGCTGCAGGGGGATCTCTGCTCCTCCGTGGGCCTCCATGGGCTGCAGGGGGATCTCTGCTCCTCCGTGGGCCTCCATGGGCTGCAGGGGGATCTCTGCTCCTCCGTGGGCTCCATGGGCTGCAGGGGCACAGCCGGCCTCACCATGGCTGCACCACGGGCTGCAGGGGAATCTCTGCCGGGAGCAGCGTTACTGCTCCCCCTCCTCCTGCACTGACCTTGGCGTCTGCAGCCGTTCCTCTCACCAGAAATTCTTCACAGCCGGCTCAGGCAGACGCCTCTCAGGTTCTCTTCACATCTCCTCTCCTCTCCACTTCTTGCAGCCCTGCCAGGCCAAGCTGCGCCCAGTCGGTCGCCCAGTGGGAGGCCAGAGGGGCAGGGCTACAAGGCCCACAAAGCTCACGCCTCCCCCTCTCTGCCCCTGCTTCTGCTTCTTTTTAAAATTCTTTTTTTCCCTTCTCCAATACGTTATCACAGAGGCATTATCAGGGAACATTCTGCCATCAATTGGCTCAGCCCTGGCCAGCAGTGGGTTTACCCCAAGCTTGGCTGAGTCCACTGAACAAAGGGGAACAACTTCTAGCAGCTTCTTACAGAAGGTGCCACCCTAACCCCCCTCACAAAATAAATCCAGGACACCTATTCAGTGAATAAGGACATAAGAAAGTACTTGGAAAATGTTAACTGCTGTTAACTGCTTAGATTGCAAAATTGTAAATTATTTTTCTTGGCATGTCTAACCAAAATCCTAGGCAACACAGAACACGCACTGATAAAGTCAATGACAAATCTTGAAATGGAAACAACTAGAAACACAGAAACAATTACTGCCCAACTGTCTTTGTTTAAGCTGCCATTTACTTATGAGCAATTGAATCTTATCATTTCTGCCAAATTTGTATTTTACTGTAGCCAGGAAAACAAGACAAAACAAATCTCTGTTCTTGAACTTGGGACAGTTGGGCTTTATTGAAGGTGACTCTGAGTTCCCAAGCAAGTAAGAATTAGTGTTCATGTAGAAACTGCTTTCCTTGTTTGACAGTTAGGAGTCATGCATTCAGTTACTGAAGAGAGAAGGGAAATAAGCTTTGTATAATTACTTAGGGATTTGGATCTATGATTGCACCATAATGCTGAACTAGAAATAAACTGATCATCAGAATGATGTGCAATTTTTTTTAGACTCAAAGGCACTTGAGACTTACATTTCTTAAAGGAGTCCTTAAACAATCATTCTACTGAACGACAGCATGCTCATAAAACTGTGCAATGTGATGTCCTGCTCAGAGGTTTGTGTAGGAGTGAACTTCAAAGTTAGAGGTTAAGCAGGTTTTGAAGAAACATTCTTCTTTTTTTTCTTTTTTTTTTTTTCTAATTTTACTGCAAGGACACTGTGGAAGACCATCCCAAAAGCCTTGCTAAAGATAAAGTAAGTAATTTCCACTACCTTCCACTATCTACAAAGGCAGTCATCTCATCATAAATGTACTCTAGTTCATTAGGCACAATTTTCCCTTTGTAAATCCAAGCTGGCCACTTCACATTCTTATCCTTTCCATACCTGACATGGCCTAAGGAAGATTTGCTAGTATTCCTAGTGTTACATGAAAAAATCTTTTTATGGCCAAAATGGAACACATCTAATACGTGCAGCTAAGAATTTAATTTTGGTTTAAATCAAGCCCAGTCTTATAAAAATACAACTACTCTTATTTCAATAAGATTGATAGTAACATTTCCATTTAATAATGCAGTTAAGACTGACACACAGAAACCTTACAGTTTCTAACCTTTTTCTTAGTTTACCGTCAGATATTCTTTGAAGTCAACCAGTTCGGTTTTCCTGAAGAATGGGAGTTTAAAAAGTTATGAAGTAACCAGGTTCCTAATAAAATAGAGACGCAGAGCAAAGACGATGATGACTTTGATTTCAACCCTCTTCATTTTGGATTTGCTGGGGATGTTTTTATAAGATTTTGTTGTAGTTCAGCCCTGATCGGGACCAGACTACGCAGTCTCTCTCTCACTTCCCCCACCTTCAAGAGAATAGGGAGAGATAATATAAGAAAAATGGCTCGAGGTTTGAGATAAGGACAGGGACAAAATCCTTAAAGTTACCGTTACGGGCAAAACCAGACTTGACTTGGGGAAAACTATGCATTTGTTACTAAAAATAGAAGGATAATGAGACAAAGAAGCAAGATAAACCTCCTCCCCACCCCTCCCTCTTCCTAAGCTTAATATTATCTCTACTACCTGACCAATTTGGTGGCCTTCTATGACGAGGTAACAGCATCAGTGGATAAGGGACGGGCAACGGACATCATCTACCTGGAGTTGTGCAAGGCATTTAACACTGTCCCACACGACATCCTTCTCTCTAAACTAGAGAGGCACGGGTTCAATGGATGGACCACTCAGTGGATAAGGAGTTGGCTGGATGGCCGCACTCAGAGAGTGGTGGCCAACGGCTCAATGTCCAAGTGGAGACCGGTCACCAGTGGCGTCCCTCAGGGGTCCGTGTTGGGCCTGGCCCTATTCAACATCTTTGTCGGCGACATGGACAGTGGGATAGAGTGCAGCCTCAGCAAGTTCACCGATGACACTAAGCTATGTGGTGCCGTCGACACGCTGGAAGGGAGGGATGCCATCCAGAGGGACCTGGACAGGCTGGAGAGGTGGGTCCGTGCCAACCTCATGAAGTTCAACCAGGCCAAGTGCAAGGTCCTGCACCTGCGTCGTGGCAATCCCAGGCACAAATACAGGCTGGGCAGAGAATGGATTGACAGCAGCTCTGAGGAGAAAGACTTGGGAGTCCTGGTGGACGAGAGGCTCAACATGAGCCGGCAATGCGCCCTTGCGGCCCAGAAGGCCAACCGCGTCCTGGGCTGCATCAAGAGGATTGTGGCCAGCAGGTCGAGGGAGGTGATTCTCCCCCTCTACTCTGCCCTGGTGAGACCCCACCTGGAGTACTGTGTCCAGTTCTGGAGTCCCCAACATAAGAAGGACATGGACCAGTTGGAGAGGGTCCAGAGGAGGGCCACGAAGATGATCAGAGGGCTGGAGCACCTCTCCTATGAGGACAGGCTGAGAGAGTTGGGGCTGTTCAGCCTGGAGAAGAGGAGGCTCCGGGGAGACCTGATAGCGGTCTTCCAATACCTCAAGAGGGCCTACAGGAAAGATGGGGAGAGGCTGTTCAGTAGGGCCTGTTGTGATAGGACAAGGGGTAATGGGTTTAAATTAGAAGGAGGTAGGTTTAGATTAGATATTAGAAAAAAATTTTTTACAATGAGAGTTGTAGAGCACTGGAACAGGTTGCCCAGAGAGGTGGTGGATGCCCCATCCCTGGAAACGTTCAAGGCCAGGCTGGATGAGGCTCTGAGCAACCTGATCTAGTCAGGGATGTCCCTGCTTCTTGCAGGGGGAGTTGGACTAGATGACCTTTGAAGGTCCCTTCCAACCCCAACCATTCTATGATTCTATGATTCTATGATTCTACCTTCCCCGCCAAGCGGCACAGGGGGAAGAGGGAATGGGGGTTGCGGTCAGTTCATCATGCGATGTTTTATGCTGCTGCTTTATAGTCGAGGGAAGAACTCCTCACATCCATCCCCTGTTCCAGTATGGGGTCCCACCCACACGCCACAGTCCTTCATTAAACTGCTCTGGGGTAGGTCATCTCTTCCATGGGGTGCTATCTCTCCAGAACAGCTGTCCCAGTGGGCCCTCCATGGGCCACAGCCACATTCAGGCATCCACCTCCTCCGGTGCGGGCTCCAAGTGGATCTCTTCTCCTCAATGTACCTCCATGGGCTGCAGGGGGACAACCTGCTCCACCATGGTCATCACCACAGGCTGCAGGGGAATTTTGGCCAGGAGCAGCATTACTCCTCCCCCTCCTTCTTCACTGACCTTGGCGTCTGCAGCTGTTCCTCTCACAAGAAAAGTTCTTCACAACAGGCTGGCAGAAGCCTCTCAGGATCTCTTCACATCATCCATCTCCTCTCCACTTCTTGCAGCCGGGCCGGGCTGAGTTGGGCCCAGTCATCTGCCTGGCGAGAGGCCAGAGGGTGAGGCCTGCAAGGGCCATGAGGCCTGCATCTCCCCCTCTGTGCCTCTGCTCCCTTTCAGCTTCTTCACATCTTCTCTTCTCCTTTTTTTTTTCTGTTTTCCCCTTCTGAAATATGTTATCGCAGAGGCGATATCAGGGAACATTCTGCTACCAATTGGCTTGGCCTTGGCCAGCAGCGGGTCCACCTTAGGCCCGGCCGAGTCCACTGAACAAAGGGGAGCAACTTCTAGCAGTTTCCTACAGAAGCTACCACCTTAGCCCCCTCCTCACTAAACAAAACCACAACCGATTTCTAGAAGTTTCCTTCTTATGTTTTCTTCTCTAATTCCTACCAACATTGATTCCCCTGTAAACTATTAGCTTAAGTTGTTCATTAACTTTCATCAGCACTAATTAACATAAAGAGTTAATGTTCGTTGCTCATTGCTTACAGAGATTGTTAGATCTTCATCAAATGTAGTATTAGCAGAGCTAACCTGAAACAACTTAGGCTATAGCCATGTGACCAAAAGACCATTGTTAACAGCAAAAGCAAGCTGAGATCATCTCAGGTCAATACAAGTCTAGAACAGCCCTGATACTTTGCACAGTCAGGTCAGCACAACCCTGTGGCCTCTTAGTCACAGCAGAATTGTGTACATAGGGCTATGCCAAGGAACATATCTAGGTTGGCAAGCTGTAAATCTTGCCATTTTTGAAGATAATCATGACAGTCTTCACTTGTGCATGGGATAGTTATAATATTCTCCATAGAATGTCTTTCTTTTGTATAAATAATGTTCATTAATAGAGGAGCCAAAATCTGACTTGCTCATATTCCCATGTTAGATCTTGGAGGTACAGAATCATCTTCTCATACTTGTTTTCTCTACCTAATGAACATAATTTAAAGGAACAGGACTGGAAATAAGGGGTAGAGAGAGAAATATTGCTGTCTTCTTTTTTCTATCAGAGCCTTTAAATCCCAGTATCTAAGAGATTTTCTCTAATTGCATAGAAAAATCTGAAAAAAAAAATAAATAAACTGCAGTGTCCTGAATGCTACCTCAGTAACTTAATAACAAAACTACTTCATAGAATCATAGAAAGGTCTGTGTCAGAATAGACCTTAAAGATCATCTAGTTCCAAAGGCCCTGCCAATTGGATTCCTCAGGAGGCCAAAGTCTGCTTTCCTGAAGTCCACGGTAGACAGTTTGCTGTGCACCCTCCTCGCTGCCCAAAGTATCTTGACCTCCACCATCTCATGGTCACCTCAGCCAAGGGTGCCCTTGAGGTCCACATTCTCCACCAGCCCTTCCTTGATGGTGAGAACAAAGTCCAGCATAACATCTCTCCTCATTGGCTCCTCTATCACTTAGAGAAGGAAGTTGTCACCCGCACATTCCAGGAACCTCCTGGATTGTTTGTGTTCTGCTGTGTTGTTGCTTCAACAGATATCATGGTAGTTGAAGTCCTTTATGAGCATCAGGGCTTGTGACTGTGAGGCTGCTTCTGTCTGTCTGTAGAGGATCTCATCTACTTGCTCTTCCTGGTCAGATGGCCTGTAGCAGGCCCCCACTATAACATCACTTGTCTCTGCTCTTCCTTTAATCCTGGCTCATAAACTCTTGGTCAGCTCCTCATCCATCCCCAGGCAGAGCTCCATGCTCTCCAACTCATCTTTGACATAGAGGGCAACATCCCCTCCTCATCTTCCCTATCTGTCCTTCCAAAAGATCCTGTATCCTTCCATTCTAATACTCCAATAATAGCTTCCATCCCACCACATCTCTGTGATGCCAATAATATCACAACTCTGCAGGCATGCACACGTCTCTAATTCCTCTTGTTTATTCCCCAAGTTATATGCATTTGCATAGAGGCATTTAATTTGCAATTTGCCCCTGATTAAGTCGACTTGCTAACTGGTGTGGCTGGAATGCTTCAGCTGCTTTTCTGCTGACCTGTGATCCTTCTCCAGGCTCTGAACATCTAGTGCTGGCACTGGCATCAAACTGGTAGGAGTAGGATGGACTGAGGTTCCACTCAGTGGAAGCCCTCATCACCATCTTGGCAAGCCTACAACCAAAGATGCTCTTTCCTTTCTCTGTCAGATGTATCCCATCACCCTTCAGTAGACCAGGTTTCTCAAAGAAAGTCCCATGATCTAAGTAGCTGAACCCCTCACTATGGCACCAGTCCCGTAGCCATTTGTTGACTTGCCAGGTTTGACTGGCCCTTTCAAACCCCTTCCCTTTGATCAGGAGCATTGATGAAAAAGTGCTGCTTCCAGGGCTCTGTAATCCTTCTGATACTCCTAAGGCTGCTCCTGGCTGCGTCACTGGTGCCTGCATGAAACAACAGCAGCAGATAATATTCAGTGAACTAGTTTTTAATCTGAGTTTTTCAAAATTGATGGAAAAAAATTAAAAAAAAAAATTCTAGATATTTGAAACTTTGAGTCTGTCACAAATTATTTTCGCCTATATATGCATATTTTGAGTTTGATTTTTTTTCCTTCCTATTCATTGCTATTTATTTCAGTCAGCCCAATGTTTTTTTTTTCAATCCTTTATGTTACTGTTATTCTACTAGCATACAATTTATTCCTCCTTGAACCAGCTAGATTCTTCATTCTGAGTTCCTCTCCTCTCGGCGTTTAAAAGATTCCTTGTTATCAGTGATAGAAAATTGTCATGTGGTTAGAAAGACTATCTGAGTTTGTATGAATGCAATGAAAGGAAGCACCACTTCATTGAAATCAAAAGCAGACTAAAGTGAAACTTACTAAGTGGAGGGTGAAGAGAAGTTCAGCAGAATGTATTCTTAAAAAAACAAATTTTTGCCATTTCACTTAACACAATGCTAAGTCTGAGTTTAGTAAACAGTTATAGATACTTAGAGTCATTTTTGCTATCAACTGTTATCTAGTGGTAGATGCATTAGATCCATCCCTATTACAGACAACCAATTGTCCTGACTAATCCTACTGAAATCCTTATGTTACAGAGTATACAGAAACAGATAATTTGTTCTGAGACTACTTTGGATGGATGAGTGTAGGAAAACCCCTATCTTGCTCTTCCTTCATTTATGTCATACATATTTTGAGAAATTTAAGAGAAGCAAGTGTGAAGTCAGGCCATTTGGATATACAACCAAACTTAAGATGCTTTTCTGAATCGGATATAAACCCCTTTATGTTACAATGTTGTGCAGGAAATCTCATGAGCATATGATTTGTTATTATTATGACAGCTCATTAGAGTTGTCTGGAAAACAACACTTCCATTTTATGAAAAAAAAGATTGTTTCAAAATTAGTTTTTGTTCTGATGCAAACTCAAAATTGAATCTATTTGTTTTCTTACTATCTAGGTGGAAAAAAAAAACCAAACCATTGAGGTCAATGAGCTATAACTGTTTTTCTATCATCTTCCCTGTGCACATCCTGACATTTCAGCTTTTACCTAAGTCAGCCTCTCTGAGGCCAGTATTTGATGCTGGACTCGAAAAAACAACTTCTGTCAAAATAAATGTTTTCATGCACACAAAAAAGACCAGTTTTGATAAATATGCATGCATATATCTTAAATTTCTGTTTAGCTATTTAGCTTAATTTGCAGAGCTCTATAATGAGCAAGAGTATATGTCTTAGCAGGGATGAATCTGAGCAGGATACATTTGCACCTATATTGAATTTAAGGTCTATGTCTGTATGGTTTCTTTGCTGAAGGCAGGTCACGAATGGCTAATCAGTCAGTCATGGCAGACTGTGAAGCCTAGTCAAAAAGATTAACTACAGCTTTTTTCCTGTAAATGTTTTTACTTAAATTTGATTGTGCTTGAAAAGACTTTTGTACAAAGACAAGAAAACAAATAGGTATATCTTCAGATTTCTCTTAAAAGCTGTTTGACATTCTGATTTACCAATCAAGACAGAAGTAGCAGTGAAGGAATTCACTTTGTTGCTTGCTGTAATCCACCTCTCCTTCAAAAAAGTGACAACCAAAAGCAATAATGATCAACCCACCCTAAAATTTTTGAAATACTTCTGAATAGATTTGGTGTAGGTTAGCTTTTATTACAAGGACCGAGGTGGATCACTTTCCCAGGCTGGTTATTATATTCATAATGCTATTCAAGCTACAGAATACCGCATCAGTTCTTCTAAAAAAAGAAAACAAATTAAAGCAGTTGTATATTCCTCTAATGAGACCTGTTGTCTTCATTAGCATTCCTGTGAGGCATTATACAAAACAAACTGAGCAAGCCTGTTCTGTACAAACAAACTACTTTGGTTTGCCATCAAGTATCTTGCTTCAAGTCTTTGTACTGTTCCCCATCTTCCCTATCAGTTTTAGCTGACTTTACATTGTGTATGTAGTCAAATGGTAGCACCAAATGTAATGCTGTCGCATTTTGTCTGCACATTATGTTAGAAATAAGTGTATGCTAATATTAACCTAGGCATTCAAATTTATCACACGGCTGAACCAGGATCTTGTTTCAAGGTGTCTCTTCTACAACCCGCATAGCTATTTTCCAAATACCTTCCTTCATAATTATCTTAGTAAGTATATAAATTTATTACTGTATTATTTGCTTTAATATAAAAAGAAGAAGAAGAAGAAGAAGAAGAAGAAGAAGAAGAAGAAGAAGAAGACGAAGAAGAAAAGTAGCTTCTTTAAAAGCCTTGAACACTTCCTGACAAGAATACTGCCAAGTGCCTAAACTCCATGCATAAAGATGACTGCAAGAGACTGGACATTCTGTTCTAGGGAATAGTCAGCTTTCACTATCTCAGGAGGAAATTATGGAATTCTCCATGGAATTACTATGAAATAACTACCAGATCAGAATATCTTCTTCTGAAGCCTCTTTATTCATAGACTGGATTATTATCTGAGTCAGAACACATATTAATCCATTGTTTCTTCTTAAAAGAACAATAAGAACCCAACTCATTTTAACTTACATAGTATTCAGGAAAATGTACAGAAATCCATATCTCCCAGAAGACTGTCTATTTTCAGTATCTTTCAAAGTCTGCACAATGTAGCCATAAATAATTGTCAATGTACATTCTAGCAAATTATTTGCTCTTTTTGGCAATATTTCCCGCCCCCCCCAAAAAAAAAAAAAAATTCCCCCACCAAAATCAAAATAATATCCTCACAACACCAACAGTGGGTAGACAATTAGCAAACAATTCACCACTTATCCCTTCACCACAATCAGAATATAAATTCCCCGTAATCATTTTGCTCTTTTATCGAGTTCAATCCCTGTTTTGCCCATTACTACTCCAAATTAAATTCAACCCTTATCTCAAATTCCATGAGCCCCACGTTGGGTGCCAAAAGAACTGTCGTAGTTCAGCCCCGATCGGGACCAGACTACGCAGTCTCTCTCCCGCTCCCCCCACCCTCTGAGAGAACAGGGGGAGATGATATAAGAAAAACAGCTCGAGGTTTGAGATAAAGACGGGGAGGAATCCTTAAAGTTACAGTCACGGGCAAGACAGACTCAACGTGGGGAAAAACTATTCATTTATTACTAAAACTAGCAGGAGAATGAGACAGGGAACAAGATAACCTCCCCCCACCCCTCCCTCTTCCCAGGCTTAACATTTATCTCTACTCCCTTCCCCTCCCGAGCGGCATAGGGGGGGAAAAGGGAATGGGGGTCTCGGTCAGTTCATCATGTGTTTTTTCATGCCGCTGCTTCATCGTCAGGGGAAGAACTCCTGGCATTTCCCCCCCTGCTCCTTCGTGGGGTCCCTCCCACGGGCCACAGTCCTTCGTGAAACTGCATTGGCGTGGGTCATCTCTTCCACGGAGTGCAGTCCCTCTAGAACAGCTGCCCCAGCGGGCCCTCCACGGGCCACAGCCTCCTTCAGGCCTCCACTTGCTCCGGCGTGGGCTCCTCCATGGGCTGCAGGTGAATCTCTGCCCCTCCGTGGACCTCCATGGGCTGCAGGGGGACAACCTGCTCCACCATGGTCATCACCACAGGCTGCAGGGGAATCTTGGCCAGGAGCCACATTACTCCTCCCCCTCCTTCTTCACTGACCTCGGCGTCTGCAGCCGTTCCCTCACAACAGGCTGGCAGACGCCTCTCAGGATCCTTTTTACATCTTATTGACTTCTCATCTCCTCTGCACTTCTTGCAGCCAGGCCGGGCCGAGTTGGGCCCAGTTGGCTGCCCGGGGGGAGGCCAGAGGGTGAGGCCTGCGAGGACCACAAGGCTCGCGCCTCCCCATCTCGGCCCCCGCTCAGCTGCTTCACATCTTCTCTTCTCTTTTTTTTTCTGTTTTTCCCCTTCTTAAATACGTTATCGCAGAGGCGTTATCACGGGACATTCTGCTACCAATCGGCTCGGCCTCAGCCAGCACCGTGTCCGCCCTAGGCCTGGCTGAGTCCACTGAACAAAGGGGAGCGACTTCTAGCAGTTTGCTACAGAAGCTACCACCTTAGGCCCCCCTCACTAAACAAAACCAGAACATTATTATACTAGTTTTGTAGATGGAGAAACCAAGGCAGGGTAAACAAGGTGAAACACGGTATGTCACAGCAAGAGATATCCTACAGTTATAAGCCTTTTAAGGTCAAGTAATCTAACTCATTATTTCTCCTTTCTTCTTAAAAAATTGTCTGCAGATATAAAATCAGACAACAAATTAACAAGGAATAATTAAGGCATAGAACTAGGTAGTGTATTTTTATTTAAAATTCTTTTATCATTTCTTTTACTCACCTTAAGGAGAAAAACATTCACAAATTTTAAAATTACTGCAAAGGACAAAATGAAACAACAGAATTCAAACACTGGCAAATATCCATTTGGCAATTCAATACAACATTAGTACCTGAGCGAAAAAGAACCTCAGGGACTCCATTCAGCTTTCCCTTATGTCAATAAATCTAGAATAACATCAATGCAACTATAACCAATATGCTATAGTCAGTAGTTATTCCTGATTTACACTTGTGAAGTCGAGAGAAAGTGAGTCTTTAATTGATCGGTGAAACCTGTCTCAGCGTAGATTTTTCTCCAGAAGTCATCTTGCTCTAGTAATTTCAAGAAAAATAAACAATAGGATTCAAACACAATAGAAAGCAGTTAAGGAAATTATATATCAAATAATTTCCAGAAAGCCTGGAGAATTGCAAACAGAAGTTTTGCCTTACAGGTCTCATTCCTAATGTAGATTTAAATAATTCAATTGTTGAATAAATCTTCTATATTCTATTTATTCAAGCATTTTCAAGTTTCATTTACCAGCAGCCATGCCAAGAGTTATGAGGAAGAAAGGATCTTTTTTGATCATTGACAAAAGTTTCTGAGTATTGTATTGGAAAGGTATAGATAACACTATGCTGTCTACAACTATCATCAGCAAGAGTGGGATTATGAAAAAAACAGTTTATTCTCTAGACTTAAATAATTCATTTGTTGAATACACTGAATACATCTCAAGTTTTGTCACGCATTCACAGATTTCCTGTGATATTTTTTCTGACAATAGAATTTACAAAAAATATAAAACAAAGCAAAAATATACCTAGCTTTCTCTTAAAGAGGTAAGTCAGATAAGAAACTCTTTGTAGTTTCAGAAAACTTATATCATATTGAAGAAGATTGCTGTCTTCTTAGTGGTAACTTTTATGATAGTTGAAATACAGAGGGTTTTTATTATATATTTTAAACATTTTTTTTTCAGTCTTTTATCTGGGTTTCTTTGATCAAATATGAACTACAGGGAATTCAGAAAAGCTTTTTTTTCACTCTCCATGTTCTCCTTCTGAAATCAAAGTGATGGGGTTATCATGTTGTCAAGTGTTATTGTTTGACAAAAGTAGACACAATATTGACAAGGGTTGATTTGATCCTTATTCTCTTTAAAGATTTGCAAGCAGTTGTCTCTCTGGTTTGGCTGTAGAAGCATTTCAAATAAACATTTGATGTGTTTGTGTTCTTTAAGGCAATAATTGCCTTGACAATTGCATGCACAGAATTGCCATACAATTGCCATAGAACTTGAACACTTAAGCTCTTTCTAAGACTCATTGATTATGCATAGGCAAATGAAGACACGATACTCTGCAAATGCAGTCTGTTCTAGGGCAGAAACTAATAAAAAAGGACAATGCAAATAATCTTGTAACAGTTCTCTCAGCAAATAATGCATTGGTTTCTAGGTTTGTTAAGAAATGAGGTATAGCCTGGAAACATAATTTCATGTGGTTCTTGTGGTAATTCCACAGTGATTAAATTTTTCTGTGCACTTGTCTCACTGGTATTTAGTCTGCCTTCCCCTCCCAGCTTTCAGCACAACTCATCAAGAATGCTTTGTAAACTAAATTGCTAACCTGATGCAAGGCAAAAATAAATTTTCTCCCAATTTTGGTGTTGTGCAAGGCCTACATTTCACTTGACTCTCTTAATTAGCTGAAGGGTTGACATGAAAAGATTAGCTTGAGCCCCTGTGGAACAGAGGAGCCTGTCAGGACGTGAAGAAACAGAGATATCTTTTTCTCATGAGACATCCAATGTTTAGCTGACTTGGGTTACGTTACCTGACTCTGTGTTCTAGGAGAAATGTCCTCTGAAGTCTTCATTCTCTGATTATTAAGAAGAATACAAATGTTTTGCACCTTAGTAGCTGTGCACACAGCTTTTTCATCCAAGGGAGATGAGGGCATTTAGTGGGAAGAGGGGTGTAGTAAAGGCAACTGAGCATCCTTCATGCCAGAACACCGTCAGGATATTTCTGAAGACATAAGGATAAATGGTCTAGTGTCTTGACTTGGTATTGGGTTGTACTGTACAGACATATCTAGTTGACAGAGGTGATTCTGCCCCTCTACTCTACCTTAGTGAGACCGCTCCTGGAGTACTGTGTCCAGTTCTGGAGCCCCCAACATAAGAAGGACACGGACCAGTTGGAGAAGCTGCAGAAGAGGGCCACGAAGATGATAAGAGGGCTGGAGCATCTCTCCTGTGAGGACAGGCTGAGAGAGTTGGTGCTGTTCATCCTGGAGAAGAGGAGGCTCCAGGGAGACCTGATAGCTGTCTCCCAGTACCTCAAGGGGGCCTAGAAGAAAGATGAGGAGAGACTGTTCAGAAGGGCCTGTTGTGACAGGACTAGGGGTAATGGATTCAAAATAGAGGGAGGTAGATTTAGATTAGATACTAGGAAAAAATTTTTTACAATAGGGGTTGTGGAACACTGGAACAGGTTGCCCAGAGAGGTGGTGGATGCCCCATACCTGGAAACATTCAAGGCCAGGTTGGATGAGGCTCTGAACAAGCTGATCTACTTGCGGATGTCCCTGCTCCTTGCAGGGGGGTTGGACTAGATGACCTTTGAAGGTTCCTTCCAACCCGAACCATTCTATGATTCTATGATTCTATGATCTAAGACTGTCAGAGTACTAAAGTCCTTTGTCAAATATCCTCCTGCCAGCTCCTCAGCTAATTTAAAGTCAGACCAGAGTTATCAGTGGTTCCCTTTGTTCACTAGAACTGTTGGGTTGTCATAGATCCATTATGTCATTGGGCATGGTGTGAGGCTTGCATCTCTGCAACCTCTCAAAACAGTGTTGGATCTCACTTGTTCAACTGTTAGCTCTCCAAAGTTTTATTCTCATTTTGGTATTAATTAAGGACTTTGTATCCTAGAAAAAGTATTGTTTTCAAATTGAAATAATAAAAAAGTACATTTAAAAAAACAAAATTGGGAAATAAAGAGGAAAACATAAAAATCTACATAAAACAAAATTAGATTTCTTGTTTACCATGAATTAATGTTTTGCTGTTTCTCAAAGTAAAAAAAAAAAAAAAATTGCTGCTTTTCTCCACTATATCTGAATGATAGACTTTTTTTTCATGAAACACTGTCATTAATGTTCACTTGGATAAAAAAAAAAATGGCTTTGATAGTGTCTGAAAACATTTGCTTTTCTTCATCACTCCACACTGCAGTTCATGGAATACTGGACCATATATTCCTGCCTAACTCAGATAAAAGTCTACTCATGAAAGCAATAGTTCTTGACGAAAAGTTAGCAGTTGGAAAAAATACCCAAACAGCCTGATATTGAAGAAGACCTGTGGGAATCACATGTAACATAAAAGGACTTCAGAGTTCACTGTGGCAGTGTCTGAAAAAATTATGTAATGATGGTTTTGTATAAGGAACATTTGGTGAAAGAAAGAGGTACAGAAGCAGAAGCGGAAGTTAAGTTTCTTTAAGGTTGTTTTTTTTTTTCAGAAAATATTTCCTGAAATATCTTTAGAGACAAAAAAAAGAGGGAATCTTGCACACATGCATGCATAGAAGGATATACTCAAGGAGAATTTCTCTGCCTGTTGAAGCTTTAGTTTTTGCTTTAAATGTTTGAAATTTCTGTCCAGGAATGTTTGGGCTTCTCTTTTTTTTTTTTTTTTTTTTTTTTTTTTCCCTCAAGATTTTGCAAAACCAAAGTAAAATAAAGCTCTACTGTGCTCATAATTTTTGCTGTTTCTTGAGTTAGCTCAGAGTGGGAGGTGGAGCAAGCTTGCTCTTACTTTTTTTTTCATTAGTTGCTTTGAGATTTACATCTTTTGTTCTTCAAACTCTCTTACTTGAAATTCTTCTCTTTGAGTCAGCAGGGAGCAAGGGTTGATGAGCCCCAGCCTCAGCTACAGCCTTGGGGCAAAGAATCTTCTTTTTGAATAATAGTCTTACGGTTTTGTTTTATTTTATTTTTCCCTGAAATGTACCTTGGGTATGTTGATTCATAAAAGCTCTTCTCAGGTTTGCACTCGGCCTTTTTTCTGTATAATTTTCTGAACTTTTGATTTTTCCTTAGTATGTTGTAAGTTTTCAGAATATTTATACATTTTCTCCAGAATCTCCATCATGTTGTTGTTTGTTTGGTTGGTTGGTTTTTTTCTCTATTATGGTGACTTTGATAGATATATTTCCATTCTGTGTTTTACTTTTCTTAAACTGATGTAAGACCAGAATAAACACTTGCCACCCTAGATATTTAGTGAAAACAAATTTTGAATATCATGGTGCATTCAGTTTTCATACACAAAGAATTTTTACTGGGACATTACATGCAACATTTCATTGTTTAAACCAGCCCTTAGAAAGATGAATACCATGTAGGTTTGGGAAATTTTTTAAGAGACAAGAGGTAAAATTTTCTGCAATATTTTTTATTTATTCCTAGTTTACATGTTTACTTCTATAGAACCCAGTGCTTAAAGCATTTACTTAAGAATCAACCTTCCTGAACTGGAATGGGTTTAATTCTGCATTTCTCTTACCCAAGGACAGGCCCGGTCCCCCAAATATATGTAAATTCATGACTCCTGTTGAGGCATTCCTGGATACACACTGGCTCATCAATATTCGTAGGGAGAGAGCATGAAAAAGGAAATATAATTTGGAAGCCTAATGCCTCTGATACTCCACTGAGAGAAAGGAGGTCTGTGTTCTAATCCTTGTTTTCCTTATTTATCTCTTAAACTAGCAGTCAAAAGGGAAATCTGGGGTTTTCTCATTTCACAACAGTTTTGCTGTAGTATAACGTTGCAGTCTTCCCGAGCAACATATTTATTCCTCACAATCCCATGAAGTGAGGAATGAGAATTTTCTTGTGAAAAGCAGGGCCTTGCTTCTTGATTGGGAAAATTATCCCTTTCAAAAATGCTGTATTCAGTCCACATTAATCACACTGTTTGGTTTACTTATTTGAATTTTCTTTATTTTGCTTTGGTCAGTAGATTAGTTTGTATCTTGATATTTGTCATTCTGGGAAGTGTGCCTGACATTTTGCTGTAAGAGGCTGTTGTTTACTACACATATTGATTCTTAAATGTTCCCCAACCAGTGTTAAAGATGCTGAAAACACCCATAATCATAATTGGATTAATTTGTATAAGTTTCTCTTTTCATTTTAATGTAATCCCTGTCCCTTGGGAAATATCTCTGGCATATTCCTCATGACCCCATAGTCGTTAACACAGATCTTTGGAATAGATACATTCAAAACCTTTTACTGTATTATAAATGGATACATCTTGCTCCCTTTCTATTTTGGCCTTGGGTTAGGGGTAAACAAGCTCCGTATGCTCTTCTAAGTCCAATTCATACCATTTGTAGCGGAAAGTAGTAACTTCATAATACCAGCTGTAATCATCATTATCCCAGTTGTAGCAGAGATGAGTCTCCGGACTTTGTCTCTAATACAATTAAGGCTTAAGAGAATGAGAAGTTGCTGTTGATTTTATATCTTATTTCTTGTTATTACTGTATTTTGTGTTTCCTCTTCTTTGTGCAGCCTCCCCTTCATCTCAAAAAGAAACTCATGCTCACCATAAAATATCCTACTGAGAAGAAAGTGTTGAGAGGGCTTTCAGCGTAATGTATGTCATTATAAATGTTCATAACACTATTCAAAATCTGAAGAAAATCAGTAGGATCAACAAAAAAGACATAGTAGTTCTATATGAGGAAACGTCAAAACAGTCAAACTGAAATGTTTTACAGGAATGTGTCACTCCAACAATATTGCCAGGGATAAAAGCTCTCAGTGCATCATTTTGAATTTAGTTCAGTTTCATAATCTTAAACTGTCTTATTTTGAAAAAGTAAAAATATTCCTTTCTACAGTATGTTTTAAAGTAATTTTGTTTAAACTTTTTTGTTGTTGCAATAATGTTAATTAAAATATATTTATAATATTCTAAATTAATGATTATATACACTCAGTCTAATGTTTTGTAACCATTTTTTATTATGGCACTGTGATGATTCAGTATAAAATTCAAACAGTTAACCAGTGTAAAAGCAACATTTT
Organism: Tetrax tetrax; assembly: GCA_009806455.1. Taxonomy (NCBI): domain Eukaryota; kingdom Metazoa; phylum Chordata; class Aves; order Otidiformes; family Otididae; genus Tetrax; species Tetrax tetrax. Next base: position 65,413 of record WHYT01013210.1, read on the forward strand.
GATCCTATATTTTTAAAAAATAACTGGTAGTGTTCAGAGACACAATTTCAAATGTCAACTTCTCTTCCCTCTTTGTGTCTTGATTTGAAATCAAAATCTATGTTGAAACACCACAACTTTCTGAAAAATAGACATTACTACCTGAACAAGTCAAAAGGTAGAGCAATTCACAAGAAAAGGTAGTGGACTCCCTGTTTCTGGAAATTGTTAGCATGAAATCAGATATCTTTATAAAAAAAAAAACATACCTCATTGCAGATCCTGGGAGCAATTTATGGCTTCTGCAACATGGAAGAGAAAATTCTCAAGCCAGAGAACTATGAGGAGATCCTTTGGGGTGTTTTGGGTTTTGGTTCTGGTTTTTGGGGTTTTTTTTTGTGAGTTTTTTTAATATATTGGAGTGTGTGTTTAAGAATGTCCATACAAACCATCTGACCCTTCATCTAGCTTCTGACCAAGGCTGTTGGTGCCTACAGAAAGATTTTGAGACATATTAAATGTATGAAGTTATTTGTCCCCTCTTATATTTTCATTTTCCAGTAGTCAGTGGTATTGGGACTTCCTGAACCACAGATTGTATACAGCATGTTATTAACAATATCTTAGGTCAGGTCCTCCTTGCTCATAAGGACAGAAATTTTTAAAAAGCAGTTTGCTACCTTCTTCAGCTAAGGATTTGTCTTGGTAGGCACAGCTGTGTCTGGTCCTTATGAGGCTCTCATAATTAATTTATGAACTTGTACTTTATTCTATGTTGTACACATTCTTTCTCATTACTTAGGTAGAGTTGGCAACTTCTAGTCATGCATTAAGATCATCTCATATAAATATAGCCATCTGGAATCTAGGCATTCAGTTTCGAATAATCATCTAGGTTCTTTCTGCAGTCAGCAGAAAGAGATACGAGGCACTTCCAGAGTACAATTTAGCCTGTTGCAAGATAAATGACTGATAGTTGGAATGAATTGCTTTCTAGATATGCCTTTTTATTTTGGCTGAACAGGGAGCCCAGATAAACAAAATAGTGTAGATGCCCTGTTTTCATGTGGCTATCTTTAAGAAGAATCTAACCTTCACCGACAAGAGCAGCTTCTGTTGTGCAACTCTTTCCTCTCCTCACTTCACTAATATGACATTAGTGACCCAAAACATCAGGCACCTTGCCTTCTTTTTAACACATTAAGAAATAGACTTACAGCTATGCTAGCAAATTAAATCTGAAGTGAACCAATTTCTGGTCCAGCCTAGCTTGCACTCACAGACATTAATTTATTTCTCTAAACAAACCAGCTGCTCCCAGACTACTCTCTGGCCCAACATTATAGTAACCCCAGACTGTGTCGGAATGAAGTCTGACAGAGCAGTACACAACCTAGGCTCAACCTCACCTGACAATTTAATAGCACCAGTGACTGTTGAACATTTTTTTTTTGGCCTGTGCCTTGTCCTGATTGGTCAACTAATATTTCACGTACCCAATAGTACAGGTCTCTCAGACACAGGCCTGTTAGTTGAGTAACATATTATGCAAAATTACACAATGTTTTTTGAAGGCTTTGAAGCACCTGTCTACTGTCATCTTTACAAGAAAGCCAGTAATGTTAGGTAGCTTTCATCCTGTGACCATCACTTGCCATGTGGTTTCTAATCTTTACAGTCTTGCCCTGTGGCCCTTCCACCTGTTTACCACATTTACTCATTGTCACCTACCTTAAACTTCGTATCTATTTTGCAAGGTTTAAAGAACAAGAAATTTGTGTGTGTGTGTATGTGTGAATGTGTTCTGTAATCCCTAACCAAATATTGAAAAGTTATTTCATATTTATTGACAAAAAGTTTTACAGGTAACGTAATTTAAATAATTTAAACAAAACAAAACAAACCAATCCAGAAAGGGAGTGATTTGCACACTGACTGGTTTGAAAATAATAGAATTTAGGTCTTTCCTAAACACTAGCCCCTCACCCCGCCCCCCATTTAGGACATTTTTCTAAGCTACTATACAGAAACAAATTTTGTTCTTAATGCTTGGTTTTCAGTAGCTACGTCAAATTACAGGATTTGCACTAATTTGTTTGTAGGAGAGAAGCCTGTGTCTACTGCGCTCAATGGAATCTTTACACTTGCTAAAACGGGTTCAAGGGTGGAGATACTTTGCCTGTGTCTCTATATCCCATGATGCTATCCCTCCATTCCTCCTGAAGGCAAACTTTTTTCATTCATAGCTTTGCACTTTTTTTCCTTTTCTTTTTAACTTATCTTTTGGGAAACAACAGACTAGTCTCTCAAGAATATCTGAAAAAAAAAAAGGACCCATGGGTCAGGTGCACACCCTTGTCTTCCTAAAATAGAGTTTGTTAGGAAACTAGACTAATTTAGCTGGATGGCCCAGTAGAGGGAATATTCAACCTTTAAATAAATACACAATAAAAATAGCACACTGTTACTATAGGGTTACTGGACTGTAGCGGTAAATGAACTGAATAAAATTTTATGGCTTCTTAACATGCTGAGGTTTTGCAGTGTCGTCCATCTTGTAGCCTAACAACATTTTCCAGCCTGCTATCAGTGAAACTAATAGCGCGGATGGAAATTTTATGAAAAATGGGAAATCTACGTTGGTTTTATATTATGTCAGTAGAATGAATAAAGACCATATTTTGGCATTAATAGCTAATGGTGGAAAGCATGGAGGGAGGGAGAAAGAAAGAATTGCTACATTTTCAGCTTTTGAATTGATGTTTTTTAAAGAGTTGACTGTAATTACGATATTTGAATGTCATTATCATTAAGCTGATAAATTATTTAGTAAGAAGGTGAACGACGGGAAGAGATCATTGGTGTATTCAAGCATCTTAGTTGTATTCCATAAGTCTCCTCGTGACTCCCAGACTACTGTATTAATCACACGGATACCACTGATATGTTCTGTTATTATCTTTCACTGCAAGGTCAAAGTTTCATACTAACATAATGTATGGGAAGGAGTGGGAGGGGAGAAGAAACCTCAAAATTATTAATCATACCGCAGAACAATGATAACAAAGGTTCTTTACTTACTTAAAATGGATTCCTTAATGCCTCTCAAGCAGAGATGTCATAATGACCTCTGTATCAAACCTCCTTAGACAGCACAGATAGCACATAAAGTGAATGCACAGGAAACATCAAGCACAAAAGAAACAGACCAGCACTTAGCTGAGGTCTGCTTCTAGTCAGCCAGAAATACAAGTGTGGAAACATGCTTCAGAAAGACAGCCTCTGGATGGCTTTTTCTTCCATTAAAAAAAAAAAAAAAAGAAAAAAGAAAAGCCAGAAAAACTATATTGGTCCACCTTGTTGAGTAAGGAGGAACAAATACAACTTTGTTTTTTAAGGAAAATCAAGTTCAATTTCCTTTCCAGGAATCATAGAATCATAGAATCATAGGATGGTTAGAGTGGGAAGGCACCTTCAAAGGTCATCTAGTCCAACCCCCCTGCAAGGGGACATGTCAGCCTCCTGAGTAAAAACAGCACAAGCACGCCTTTGATAATATATCAGCATGCTACAAGTAAAACATTCATATCTGCTAAAACACTGTAACTGCTAAATATAACCCCAAATCTCATTGAAATCAACCACTTTAAATACTCTCCCGAGCTTATTTGTAATAATTTGTTCCTAAAGATTTTGCTTCTTGAATTAATTGTGAATGTTTCTTTAATATAATCATTTGACAAATAGTTAGAATAATTAATTTTCATATTGATTTATTTTAATGGAAAAAAATACTACTAGATATTAATAAGATGGCTAGTGTCTTATATTTCTTAGTATTGAGTCTTCAGTAGATTTTATGTTTTTGTGTATATGAATATATATAATGATATCAACATCAAATGTTGATGAATAAGAATATTGCCATTTTACATCATGACAGAGTCAAAAGATCAGTAGTTTCCCTGTTAATCTTATGATACTACTTAGAAGAACACAATGTGCCTTTACAAAACCTTCATTAGTTTGAATGCTAGATAAGTAGATATATATTCTCTTTGTAGTGAAAATGAGAGAAAAACAGGAATAAAGAGAGGCAGAGGAAGAGGATGAGAAGGAGAAAGATCTTGAGAAAGGAAGAGGAAAAGGCAGAGAAAAGGTAAGAGAAAGGCAAAAAAAAGAGAAAAAAAAAAGAAGAAAGATAAGTCCGGAGTATGATTTATTTTATTTCAGATGTTAGTCATTGAATTGTCCTTTCCAGATGTTTCTTTCATCAATAGCTACAGAGCAAACAACTATGATTATTTTAAAGTAGTCAAATTACAAAATCAGTTGAAATAAACTTCATCCTTAGTGCTGTGCTGTTGAACTTATCAGTCATCTGATGGTCTCAGTCATGACTGCTTGTGAAAATTTTACCCTCTCCTTAAAGTATCTTAATAGTTAATATGAATTTTGGAAGAAATATCAGCTATAATGAAATACATTATTTTTAAATAAAATGTCCTCAAAATCAACTTAGTCTTTCAAATATTTACAATAAAGAATGTCATCCCTGAAGTCTTAGTGAACTGTATTTTTTGTCCTTGTTCACTGTAATATTTTGAAATCAGAATGAGAAAAATCTTTCCCTTTTTTTTTCCATTATTTTGCTAAATCTGTTTTTGAGAAGACTTGAAAAAATGCAAAGAAGTATTGTGAAATGATTTTCGTATTTCTTTCCTTCTTTAAGGCTGGAAATATTATCCATATCAGATTCTTAAGATTATTGTCCTTTTTTTGTTCCCAAAAGAAATATCAGCTCAACAGTCTCTCTTTTATTTCTCATGCTTCTTTTGACTTTTATTCTTAGACGTTGGCAGTGTAATATAAACAAAAACAGTGCACAATTTAAGGCAAATTTCAAAGTGTTGATATTATTCTTATTACTTCCACGTAGCATAACAGGCACATAAACCTTATTTTGGCCCAGGGAAAAAGAATGACACCTAGCCTCAAAAACACAGTAGTAATATTATTTTCCACATCGCCAAAGCTCATACATAAAAGAACCAACACTATAGTAAAATAATATATTCCATCAAATTTCAGTAGTTGTGATTATTTTCTTATTACTATTCATTTAAACACTTATACAGTCCCATTCTATTGTATTATATTTATTATTAAAAAAAAAAAAAAAGATTCTGCCTTGATGAGCTTATTTAATTAGCTGTAGTTCTTTATAAAACATGAAATATCACTCTGTTTTTTTTTGTCTATATGAGCAGGATTACAACATAATTCAGAAATTTTTGACCCTGTCTTTAGTCAGGCAGGTGGACTAGCTGATCTCTGGAGATCCCCTCTAGTGTGATATATGAGAATCCATGAATTCTATTCTTGACTCTTTTTAGTATTAGTGACCTACAAGACATAATACAAATCTTCTATCTTTCCCCAGCATTTCCCATTTTGCTACTGTTTTGTTAATAATATATCAGGTTTGTGAAGTTGTATCTCTATAAAACCCACATCTCAGAAATTGAAATCATTTCTGGCACAGAAGAGAAAAAAAAAAAACAAACATAGTAAAGGGTTAAATTTGCAAAGGAAAAAAGAGTCTTCATGTCATGCTACCAGCTGTGAACAAAATTCATTTGCCTCTCAAATACAGCCCCTAGGGAAGATCCCAGGAGTGGTGTGTGAAATAGAAGCTTGTAACGTCCCAAAGACCTTATGCAATTTTAGGACTCTACTCAAAATCAGAACTGAAAACTAAACAGAGCCAAAAAAAGAATGAAAAAAAAAAAATGTTTTAACTCCTAGGGTATATTAAGTGTTCAGGAGGCAAAAGTCAGACAAAATCAAGTTTTCATCCTCCTGCTTCATGTTTAATCTCAGCTCTCTTCTAAGTTTTCCTCCATTCTCCACTCTCCTGTTAAACTCAGTTTGGTTTTTGTTGTATTTTTTTCTCTTCCCTACTTCAGCTGCTATCTCCCTGTGTCTCTTTCTTCACCTTCTACTTAATTCACCAAAGCAGTTGTGCCTGCTTGATCTGATTGACTTTAACAGGATTTCTCAGAAGCTGTAAGTAAAGTATGCAGCCTCTGTCCCCCTGTTCCTCTTTCAGCCATGTACTTTCTTATTAACTTTTAAATACTCCAAATCTCCAGGGTACTCAAACATCTTAACTCTTTCTGACACAGATGGGAGCTGAGGACAACTGACATTTCATAGGAGCTGGGAGCTGCTCAGCATTTCACCATATCAATACATAAATGCCCAATGGGTCAGATCCAAAGTCTCCTAAAGTCAATGAAAAAATCTCTCATTGACTCAAACAGGCTTTGGATCAAATCCTATCTGTTTATCTGCCCTTCTATGTTAACCTTTTATGCTTCTCATCTTTCCGTATCAATAACCCTTGCCACAGGCAATCTTGGCAGAACTAAAAGCATGGTGAAAATTAATAAGGTAAACGCATTATTCAACACATTCAAAAAAATAAAAAAAAAAGTTTGAGTTTACTTCAAATGAGCAAAAGTTTCTGGCTGGAGAGTAGAATAGTATTTAAATTATCAGATCTGGTACATTGAATGTTTTGTTTCTTCAACCTTTTGTTGAGAAATTAATTTGTGAAATTGTATGTGACTGAAAAGAGTAAAAATGATCCAAAATAGAATGAGAAAAGATACAGAGGGAAGGAAGAAGGATGAAAATGGGAAAAAAAAAAACAAACAAAACCCCCCACCTTGTTTCATTACATTATTTTAATTTTGGATTCTTTCTTCCCTTTTATAAAACACATAACTTGGTGTGCAGATCCTCTGCAGTTTATAAAGAAAACATGAGATATGCTGATGCATAAAATATTGGGCCCAACATCACAGTATGTGCAAAATTCCATACAAAATTCAGATGTGCGGTGGAATAGGAATTCCTTATTTCTCATCTAGATTAAAATGAGTGCATAATTTATCTGGTGCAAAATATATGCAATGCTCCTCCTTAATAATTTATATAGAAAAGATGTTTTGGCATTTGGCGTCAAGGACAACTCTTGCAAAAGGCGGACAGGAAAACATGTGCTAAAAGAGGCATTTCCTATAAGCAAAGGATATTTTTTTTATTATCCCCCTCCATCTTCCCCTATTTTAATTAAAAAGACATGACATAAACATCAACAGTATAAAAATTAAGTGGCCAACCTTAGCTAATAATTTATAATTTTCAAGGCACTTACTTGGCATTATATAGAAATGCATAACCCTTAATATTAGAGCTATGTTATATATGTATCTGTAACGGAAACAGAATCTAGGAATGTAGGAAGCTTTCTTATGATTTAGGTATTTATTTAAAACCATAAATAAAACAAATAGACAATGGGGAGAATAGCAATCCACCTAAAGGTCACATAGGTGCTTAAATAACACAGTACTGAGCAAGCATCTCATAACATTTTAAAGGAAGATAAGATTCCTCTTTTATTCAACCGGTGCATAGGGAGGACTAAGTGAATGGGTTGACGTCACACAGGGAGTTTGTGTCTGAGCCCTAAAACTCCCTGCCTATTAAAACATCCTGCCAATAACAGACACCTCATGATCCTATCAGTCACCACAGGCTCCATAAAGAGTGGGTGGGAGGTGAAGGGGACACTTCAAAATGTGATCTGATGTTTACGAAATCTGCAGGCAGAGAAAGAAAAACAAATTATTTTTCTATAAAAGGACCAGGGGAGCATAGCAAGAGCTGAGATTGTTTGAGAAATCAAACTGTTTGCAATTACAGCTCAAATAGCAATCGGGATTGGACACAGCCACAATCTGATGAGAGGACAAAGAAGGCGTACAGCATCACTCTTGTAATGTAACAGGGAACGTGAGCCTCTACAAGCTACTGTTAATGGGGAGCTAGAGTCCTCTTGGCCCTCATGGTAAATGCATCCTTATTAATTAATAGATCTTGGTGAAGTGTGAAGATGGAGACTGACGACAAATTGCCTGCACCACTTCACCACTTCCCATACGATAACGCAAGCCCAGACTACTCACTTCACAAAGACATATTTCAGAAAATTTCTTTCTTGACAGGTAAAATGAAACAGCAGCACACAGAAAACATGTTAGTGACAATAAAAGCCAGTGTGCTTTATTGCTGTATGTAAGTATGAATGTATTAATGTACACAAAGATTCAGTGTCATACAAATAGCATGTCACTGGACATCTTGCAACAATGGCTGATATTTCCTCTAAAGATGTCCTTATATTGGTAAAATTCCACAAATAACAAGCTCCAGACCTGCGTAACAGGACTTCTAGTTAGATGGTGACAAAAGTGAGGAATTCAGTGACTTTGCACTTGCCTTCCAGATCATAGTGTTCATGCATGGTACAATTTTCCGTGTTGCAAAACTTCCATCTACAGATTCCTAGCACTTCCAGGGAAAACAGAAACATATGGCTAAAGTCTCATTTCCTATTTTCTACCTGATATGATGCACTTCAGAGGAAGTAGAACTTCACTGCCTATTTTTAAACTGAGTTTTCAACTTTATATAGAGACTTCAAACTATGTTGTATTTTCTATTTACTCAGTTGTTTACCTAGTAATTATAGACACATTTCTTTGCTGAAGGTCTCACAAATTTCATTCTTGTACGTGATCCTTGTACATATCAGTTTTAAGAAAATTCTGTATGGCTTTTAATACAGAACATACAGACATACAGAACATACAGACATGGCAGAATTTAAGGGAATAAATATACTTTCTACTTTGTTATACATTTTTCCCTTAATATTTTTGTTGGTTTGTAAAATTATTAGAGGTTAATCTTGTCCATCATAGATGACAGCAAAAAGAAGAAACATATATGAAATGTTTGTGTTATCCTGACAAAAAATAAAATAAAAAAAAAAAACACCAGAATAAAATGATTTTTTAAATTGTGTGATTGAGATGAAGACATATGATAAAATTTATCACTGGATAATGTATATAACATAAAAGTGAAACAAAACTATTTACAGTTTGCTCATATTAAGTGAGAATGTAGAAATGGTTTCAGACATTGACTGCAATCAGATAGCAGTGTCATAAGACAGCAACTGTAAATAACCCAGTTTCTTGTTTGTACTGGATATGTCCAGAAATCTGATTGCTAAGACTAAATCCTTGCACATGGATTTCCTTAATACAGGTCAGTGTTTTAGTTTTTCCCTACTCACATAACAACCTTACTTATGGTCCAGGGAGTTTTGATAAAAGCCGTTTCAAACTTCGTGACAATACTTTCCAGATCAATGAGTCTTATAAACCACCGAAGATCACATCCTTCCTATAAAAATAATATCTCAAGAGAATTTTTTTATTTAAAAATTGTTCATCTTTTTTTTTTTTTTTTGATACAAGGCTTAAAATTTCAGATGAAAAGTTATCTCTTTGTTTGACCTGGAAGATTTGCTTCACTCTTTCAAGTAATTGTTTGATTCTGGCTTGTGGCATCTTATATCAACTGTAGAATCATTTCACAACCTTGGAGTGAAGTCCATCAGTATCAGAAACTGTTGTGCTGAAGATGAGTGTTCAGTACACCATTTCTAAAGCACCGTCCAGTATCCCTTTTGCTCTGAATCGTTGGAACAGCTAAAACTAAAATTGCCTTCTCTCTCTCACCCTCAAAATCAAACTAAGAGGTTTGTTGATCAGTGATTACAGGCAGTTTCCTGCCAGAGAAATATTATCAACATCTCTGCACACTGAAAATGATAGCTAGAGCCTTTTGCTCAATCTGTGCATAATTTCTCTGAGTTGATGCTTAAGATCTTGGTGCATAAATAGTAAGTTTGTTTCCATGCTAATGTATAGGAAAAATAGTTTTTAGCAATTCAAACATATATACATACTGCAGCCTGAAGCTCTGTAGAGCTGGGAGCTTCCTGTTAAACACTTGTTGAAGTGGAGAAAAAACAGCCCTGATCTGCAGCAGGGTGGGGAGAGAGAGAGACTGCAGGGAAGAGAGAGCACCATGTGAACAGAACAGAATACCCTAAGAAGATAGACTTTTATCTACATATGGGTTAGTTTGTAGCATTTTGAAAGGATAAGACAAGCAAGTCTCTTCAACAAGAAATAAAAAGGAATTACACTAGCCAGTGAGGAGGAAAGGAGATGCTCCTCTTTGTGCTCATCTCCTGGTAAAGTTATGTAGGGGAGCTGGCGTAAGGTAAAAGAAAAGTCATCATGGTGACTAGGATACAAGCGCTAGACTTAGTGTTTTAAATGTTGTCAGTTGTCGTCATTCATCACTAGTTCGCCTTTGAATATTTCACTGATGTCTTGTGCAGAAACCTTATGTGAATAGGTACTGCTTTTGAACATGACTGAGGCTTAGAGGTAGTTTTTTGAAGTTATCAGACATACCAGCGTTGTTAAGGAGATCTGGCAATGGAATACACAAATATTATGAACAAACTAGGAGAAGTATGATGTGGTATCCATTATGAGAACTCCACAGATTCCTTTTAGTTCTATTTTTTTCACTTAATATTTAGGCACATATGCTGGACTTCCCTAAACTCTGGATAGTGAGCAGTTTCTGGTGCACCAGGACTTTCTGCCACAATGCTCTTAGGATGACTGTCAGATCTTGCAGATAATACAAGGCAGGTTATAAAAATTATGCTGTCTTTACACATTAACAGTGTCGATTTATTATTACTAACTTTCTTAAGTTTGCTTAGTATCTTGTTGTTGTACTAAATGTTCATTTAAATTTATTTTTTTCTTTTCAGAATGGGCATTTTTTCAGAAGCAGAACATTACTTTTAAGAAACAAGCCTTCAGGAGATGTCCAAGCAGCTTCCTAGACGTAACTTTCTAAATGAATATTCACACTCCAATTATCTGTTAAGTTTTCAAAAGGGACCCTAAAATACTTATGTACAGCCTTTTATTTTTTTGTCTTGGTAATACATAAGAATAATAAAACAAGAATTTAGTAAATTCATTTACAACTGAATTCTGTGTGTAATGGACATGTAAACTATGTTTTTATTGTTGTTAAAATGCTAATCCTCTTCTAAATACATTCTACTGATGAATCTCAATAGTCTTGAAGCCATACTGGTGCCTAAGAGACTCTCATACACACGTATGGCCCAGTCTCACTGATTTTTTAATCATTGAATTTTACTGGCAGAGAGTGGCAAAAAAATGACTATTGCAAAACTGGGGACATGATATGAATTGGAACAGCACAACAAAATCAAAGATATGTTTTTGATAAATCCAGTCTCAGCATGTAGGACTGAAGTCTAAACAAGTAGTCATTTAGTGGTTTGGTGTAATCAGTAAAGAACACAGATCATAACAGCAGGATTTTCAGAAGCTGTAGTCTATATATATGCAGAAAAGACTTAAAATTTTCATACTTCTCAAAACCATATGAATGGTTTATTGTGGGAACATAGTGAATTTACAACAGTAAAACATTATACTCAAATGTTATCCATAACCTAAAATAATAATCTTTACCTCGCACATAGTTAATAGTTAACCTTAGTGCACATAGTGTAATAGTTAACCTTAGATTTCAAAGAACTACAAAGACGGTACTGACTTTAAAAACAAGAAAAATGAGGCACATAAAAATAAAGAAACTTGCTCCAGGACAACTATCAATGCTGGAGGCAGGAAAAAAAAAAAAAAAAAAAAAAGCAAACAAACCATAAAAAAGCCCACAGCTTTTTTTTCTAAACAACTTCTCCAGTGTTTGATTCTAGGAACTTGTCTAGATTTTTCACTTACTCTTCATATTTTTCTCCTTCCTCATAGTCTTCTCCTATATTTTCATACATGGTATTTTCATCAATGAAAAATACAAAACCAAATATTACATTGATTTTTCTCTTTTCAAATTCACAGTAGAAACTCAGCTTGTCCTGCTGTAGTTTCTTTTTCAGGAAATACAAATCTATCACTGACGTTTGCACTCATGTAAGTTTCGCAACAGCTTTTTTACATAGAGTTGCTAATTTTTAAGATGCTTCAGCAAAACAGAGTTTATGATTTATTTTTTCTTAAAGGTTTTTATCCTACCATTTTGCTTTCTTACTCATGACTATAAATTAATCAAAGTTGAAACTTACAACATAAAGTACATGTTCCCTTTACTTCATATGGTTTTTTTCAGAACCAATTGCTTGCTTACTTAACTAGATTAGTCTTAAAATGTCAAAAAAAAAGGTTATTAAAAGGGAAAAAGAAAAAGAAAGAAAAAGTAATTTCCATCAAATACACACATATAAATAAACACATAAATCATTACATTTACATTTTCTTGGCACTTTTTCAGTCTTCTACTTTTTAATTCACTCCAACTGCAGGGAAAAAAACCTGCATTTTTAAATGCCTGTATGTTTTGGATTAATACAATCAAAACTGAAAAAGAAAATATATGAGGGAAGAGGTTTTAGGATCAATTTTCAACTAAGGTACTTTTCAGTACAGTAGATAAAATAAATATACACATAAATAATATAAAAGAATAATGTTTAAAGGTACCTCACAGTATCCGCAACCTCCTTGGTAAATATTTTTTTCTTGGGGCACAAAAGGTTTCTTACCCCAGCTTTCGTGCTCTGTCTCTCTCATTCTTAAAGTTTTTCTTCTTTCCTCAAATCAAGAACACTTAGACTTTTGTTCCTTCAGGTCCCCTAAAAGGTGGCTGTAGTTCCACGCAGTTACAAGCAATATCCCCTCACAGCTTTTCTGTTGTTAACTTCTTTCGCTTTCCTAATTACTTCCCTTCCACTTTGATAGTTAAGAACTAAAGTTGAGTTTCCTAAGAAATTTGAGGTGTGAATAATTTCGTTTAAATTTAGTTATCTACACTGAGCAAATACTTCTTAGCTAGACAGCTTAGACTCACCTTATAGTCAACAAAGAAAAGTAGGCACTCCAAAGTTACAAGTCTTCTCATGTATTTGGACCTATTTTAAGATGAGGCAAACTGTATATTTAGAAGCATCACTTTTGTTCAAAGTCATTCCACCCCTGGGTATCACCCAATTAGCTGCATGAAAAATAATCTACTAGCTTGTACTGTAGTTAGTAGAGAACTAATTGATACAGTCAATGCAGTATTGGGAACCACTTCATTTGCCCAAAATGAATACTAGTATTTAGGTATACTATTCAAATCTCCTGTTGCCCATATTATACTGAAAATATTTTTTTTTCCTCCTTTTTTATCATATACTGTGTTAAGATATATTTTCTCCCCATGACACTTCAGGAAGAATGTAACATCCTGTGAAACTGGTATGAGAATTTTTTATTTGATTATTTTCAGTTTAGAATGTGTATACTTCATGAAACAAACAAACCAACTGAAAACCCCACCACCAACAATTTCTTTACTGAATGAGGAATAGTTTACATTCTACACTCCTTATATATTTCAGTATACTGAGTAACAGTTACCAATTTATGATCTCTCAACTCACTTTTTGTTCAAGTCCTTCAAAAATTGTCTCCAAGTTCTTAATATTTTCGTTATATCGGTGAATTTTCATAATCCCTCTCTTAGAGGATGAAGAGTGTCTCATGCAAGAGAAAATGGAAAATACTTCCTAATTCTATTTTTACATGGTAACAGTGGATTTGTTTGTTTGTTTGCTTGCTTGCTTTGATGGTCATCCCAATGTTGGATTAATCTCACCTAATGTTAGTCACGTAAATTTACATATCTAATCTATGTTTGGAGTATAGACTGCCTTGGTAGTCTATATAAGAGAAAGTACCTCCAAAGACTGATTTATCTGCATGAAGACAGATATTTGAGATGATTATTGAGATGAATTGCCCTTCCCTGTAGACAGCTAAAGTTGGCTAAGATTAATATGATTCTCAATCTTGCTATAATTTTGCACAACTTCACTGCATGACTTTTCTTCACTGAAAGTAGCAGCCTTTTGTCTACCTGATGGAAATCCCTATGTAAATATAGTGATCCTGATTCTTCCCTGATTGTCATACTTTTCATTGAAGTAATTTTAAGGATTTGCCTGATGTTTACTGTAAACATACACTGATAAAACTAAGAGAAAAATATGATTCAAGTTATTCTTATAAGCTTGCAACCTCCATCGAAGTGTCCAAGAGTAAAACAACTTTAAGAGTAGGATTACCTGATAGAGAAAATTAACATTGTTCTACTGAAAGCAATGGCTTTATGCTGATTTACATCACCTGATAATAATCTAGTGTCTGTACATGGGAGTGGACAAAAAGCATAATGACTAGTCTTTTTTTTTTTTTTTTTTTTTTTTAAGCAGGTTTGTTAAAAGAGATTTCTCTGGGATTTCATTAATTGATATTTACAAGATTCACGTGAAATATGTAAGGACTGAAACTATATATTCAGGACCTTGTTGAACAAGTCAAATAGGTCTGTAATTCACACTAGGAGAAATGTTCCAGGTATTAAATTATCCACACGTTGTAGTTGAACAATTCAATACTCAATCTGCTAAAAGCTGAAGGAAGTAAAAATCACATAAGGAATTCTGGTCTGAAAAAACATTTTCTTTCTAATTTCTGGCATATTATGACAGTTCATCTTACATCATACCACATTACTGTAGAGCATAAAATTTATTTTATGAAAGGAGCGGATAATGTAGAGGAAAAAGAACTTCAAAAAGTGTTCAGAGGATTTCTTCTCCTTAAACAGATCCTCATGCTATCAGTTTGGACAGTGAGCAGTCAATCCAAATTTAGCAGGCAGATGGAGACAGAGCAGATGAGTAAGTGGATCTTCTTTATATGAGGAGCTGGCAGGCGTCGTGGTTCACCAACCACCAGAGTTATCTTTTAAATAGGTTAGCATGTCTGTAATTTACGAAGAGAAAATGTAGTTAGCTGAATGAATGAGCTAAGCATCTGGTTTACATCACTAACTGGAGTTGTATTTCTTCAGATAGACTGAAAAGAGAAACCTGACAGAAGAACAAAACCCTATTGTTTAATAGAGATCTTAGAACATTTATTGACAGAACAACTCTGACATAGATGAGCTTAAAACATACGGCTCAAGTTCCTGACTACTCACATTTGCAATCAAGCTCATTTTGTGGGAAATTGTAAGTCAACTTCAGAGAAAGTCATAATTAAAATTACAATGTTCACTTACATTTAGCTCTGGATATGTTAAAATCAAGGAGTATGCACTGATGATTAAAACTTTCTGCAAATAAAAGCAGAAATAAATACTGTTAGTTGGACATCCAACATTCATGAAAAATCCTAGGAAAGGGACTATGCTTGTTTCAAAAAGTCTAGCCCAACTTTTTGGAAAATCAAGACTATTCATTAACAGGAGTAACTTCTTCAATATACAATACTCTTCTATTTAAAGCATTTTTCAGCCAATATCTCAATACTGTATTAAAACAGTGCTCAACTATGGCAAGTAGTATTTTTTGGATGAGACATAAAACTGAATACCTGTTTGCCTGTGCTGAATAAAGATCCCAGAAAACTGTCCAGATTATTCAAAATTAAGGTGCTGCCTAGCTGATACTTTTTTCTGCTTGCTGGCCTCCCATTCAGCATTGACTAGAGTTCTGTGTGTGAATGACTAATATTTCTAAACCATGCTTACAACACATGGAATGAAATTTGCTATTTGCATGAAAAATTTTACTCGTTATGGTACCTAGATGTACTGGAAAACTATCTCTACAATACATAAGTTCTCAAAATAGTAGAACTACAAACTGTAGAGGAACCACTACATATAGGTAAGCGAGGCTGAAAAGATTAGTTCTGCACAATCAGAATAGTTACTTCTGTTGTTGTGTCTCAAGGAGACAAAAGTAAAATCTTGGACAGAGATGGAGGTGTATTTATTTTTTTTAGAATAGTAACTCTGATTTAAAGGATTAAGAAGCTTAGATTTGTTGGTTTCATTACACTACAACTCATTAAAAACAAACTATACAAAAGTTTTATCTGTTTTTCATACGTAGTCAATAAGGCACCACAGTAAATAGGTAGGTGCTAGTGTGTGTCCTGTAGTTAACTTGTGCATTTTTCTTCTACAGTCTT
The DNA here is from genome assembly GCA_009806455.1 of Tetrax tetrax. Lineage (NCBI taxonomy): Eukaryota > Metazoa > Chordata > Aves > Otidiformes > Otididae > Tetrax > Tetrax tetrax. The sequence goes on from WHYT01013210.1 coordinate 81,495, forward strand.
TCCCTGTCTGAATATTATCTTTAAATGTAAATAAGTGTTTGTATATCATTGCTTTGGGATCACAGAATCATGCAGTCATGGAATAATTTAGCCTGGAAAGGATGTCTACAAGGTACCTGCTCCAATTTCAAATTTAGAGCTAAATTCAAGGTTACATCAAGTAGTTTAGAGCTTGATCCAGTCAGATTTTTAATATTTCAAAAGACGGATAGTCCACAACTCCCCTGGGCTCCTATTTCATTGTTTGATCATCTTCAGAATGGGAGGAAAAAAAAATTCCTAATACCTAGCTGTAATTTCATCTGTTGCAACTTGTAAACAGTTCTTAGCCTTCCCCTTCTCTGATCTTCTCTTGTTCATGCTGAACAAACCTGAATGCCTCAGTGCCTTTTCATACACCACATGCTCCTGTCCCCTAAGTGTCTTGGTGGCCCTCACCTTGACTTGCTCTAGTTTGCCAACCTCTTTCCTGCACTGAAGGTGCAAAAGTTGACACAGTCCTCCAGATACAGTCTATTAAGGACAGAATAGAGGAAAATAATAAAATCTCTCAAGCTTCTTCTGACTATACTCCTGCAAATGCAGACTTTTATGCAGTTAGCTTGCTATGCAGGGTGAAGATGTTGCTGCTGACATCTTCAACTTATCCACCAGGATATCAATTTTATTTTGGTAAAGCTGTTTTCTACTGAATAGACATCCAGTCTGTACTATTACATATTTAATGTTCATCACTCCAGTGGGCACTTCAAATACTACTGTCAAAAAGTTAAATAGTTTCTGTCCTGACATGATCAACCCATAGTTACCATATCATAGATTCATTTTATTCTTTATCATCTTTTTTTTTTTTATTGTCTAATCACCATAACTAGCACTAAAATATGGATGATGATTTACCAACAGGAAAGATGAAAACATATCTCTGGATAAAGGATTTGTGCCATTTTAATAATCCTAAATTAGGTGTTCAGTTTAAACTAGTCACTGGGCTAGTTCTTCTTAGTGAAAACAGACATCTGAAAACAAGTGAAATAAATCCAACACTTGGAATGACACTGAATTGTTAGATTATCTGCTTTGCTTAAGGAACTTATCCATTAAGAATAAAAGCAATTGACTGGTGGAGATGAATTTAAGTGTGGTTTAAAAAATATGTAAACCAAAATGGATGTAAAAAACCAAACCAAAATAAAGCAAAGGAAAACTAAATACTTACAAAGACAAAAGCTTTTGTGAATTTTCCCAGTCTTATTGAACAGAACACTAAACATCAGAAAATAAAAACATTGTAGAATAACTACATCAACTGCAAGATGTTCCTGTGCTTGCATTTTTGTGCAGTTAAGTAAAGAAAGTAATTAAACTAACCTTTCTTGGCTTTTGTATTCTGAGAAACACAGAATGTGAAATTCTCCCCGTTTATAGATTCTGTGACCTCCACATTTTCAACAATGCCTGAAGTGAGTTTGGCATGGTAACTGCTGCAGTTTTCCCTTCCCAATAGCCACTCTGCAGCACCTATATCCCAGATGAATAGCCAACTTGATCAGTATTTTCCTCCCTTCTCTTGATAAATGTTTCCCCTTTTCCACTTGGCTGGCAGAAAGACAACCATTAAACGTTCATTTGTTTAAGCTAACAGACTGTGGTCATCTGCTCCACGGGGAAGGCAGGAATCCAAACAGGTCTAAAATGGCATCATTTAGGAACACAATCAATTCATTATCTTTTTCATAAAGTTCGCATGTGCACACATTAATCATAATGGAGTGGCACTGGGCAGAAAGTTCTTACCTAAGCAAGTTCGGTGCTGCAGCATCTCTTTATCATTTAACTGCCCCTTGCAGTTAGGCTTTTATTGTCTGCTCATTCAACTGTTGTTTTATGAGTGCTGGTGTATCTTTTGTAAGCACCAGTTGAACAACCTCCAATGAACCTTCATGCAGTGGGTCACACATGGATCTGTTTGTTCTGGATGCAGCATATTGCTGTTGAAATGAATGCTGTATCATTCTGTATTTTTCTCCTACTGCTATCTTTTACAAAAGCTGTTTTTGACTAGATAGTGCTGCTTTACATGTCTTTTTTTGACCTCAAGTCTGACATGGTGAAAAGAAATAGAAAGTCTTCAGTTTTTTATATGTAGCCTTCACTAATGGTTCATCTAACTCTCTAAAAATCTTAATTGCGTTTGCACTAAACAAGTAAGTCACACCTCTGTGGTTTAATCACATGACAAAAAGTAGGGGAAGGCAACTCC
>WHYT01013211.1:4628-17438 GCA_009806455.1 Tetrax tetrax
GGGGCCGGCTGAGCCCCTCGGCCCGGGGCCGCTCCGCAGTGCCGAGCCGTGCCGAGCCGAGCCATGGCGAGGCTTGTCGTGCCATACCAAGTCGTGCAGAACTATGCCAAGCCATGCTAAGCTGTGCCGAGCCGTGCCGAGCCGAGCCAAGCCGAGCTGGTCCACTCAGTCCAGCTCGCACCGTGCCCTGCCAGTCCAAGCCGTGCCATTCCCCGCCGAGCCTGCCGTGCCCGGCACGCTGCAGCCCCGGCGCAGTGCAGGCGGGCAGGGCCGCTGCGGGCGAAGGGACGGGGCAGTGGGGCCGCCAGGCCCTGGAGCAGCCACACCAGTGCCAGGGCTCCTGCCTGAGCTCTCCCCGGGGCACCCGCTGGCGGTTGAGCTGCTGTGAGGGTCTCCTGCGGGCCACGTGCAGCCTGGGAAGCTGTGCCAGTGGACCCCTCTCCTGCAGGTGCTTGTCGGACACAGGGCGGGCTGGATCGGGGGAGATGCAACGATGTGTCTGGGGGGACCTGCAGTGCCTCTGCGACTCCCCCCAGCCCCCCACCCAGTCCCTTTGCCGGGTCCCCTTGGTCAAGAGGGCACGGCCGACCCTGGCAGTCGCTGCAGGAGTCCCCGGCTGCCTGCAGCGAGGCTCTGGGCACAGCCGCGATGAGGCTTTTGGCATTTGCTCTGCTCCGCCGACCTCAGCCTGCTTATTTGCTTGTTTATTGCTGGCTCCACTCAAGGTCAGGGCTGGCAGGAGCCTTCTGGGGGCACCTTGCTGGGTTGGGGGGAGCTGCGCTGGCCCCGGCCATGCCCTTCCCTGGGCTCTCGCCCTCCCCTTGCCCTCTGCAGCACCAGGATTGCTCCCACTCACTGCGTTTCCATCGCAGTGGTGCTGCTGGCACAGCCGCAGGCCTTTCTGCCGTGCTGGGGTCTGGCAGGAGGGCTGGACATAGTGCCACTGCCGATGGAGCAGGCAGACTGGCCCAGAGCGGGGCCTGGCGAGATGGTGCCCCGTGGGCTGGCGGTCACGGGGCTGGAGGCAGCGGGAGCCCTGGGGGACTGGGAGAGCACGGGGGGCTCTGCAGGGAGACGCATGGCAAGGCGGCTGCTGTGGGGTGGTGGGATTGCTCACAGTCCCCCAAGGGTTGCACTGAGCTCCCTGCATGGGGTCTGCCTGCAGGGACCGTAGGTGCTGGGGGGGTGGCAGCGCTGTTGCGTGCTGGTGGGGATCCTCCCTGTGCATCCGGCTGCTCCAGCGCTGGCCGACCTGCAACTCGCCGAGCTGCCGGAGCCCTGGGTGCCACTTAGGCCATTTCTGTCGGCAGGGCCAAGCCACGTGCCCGCTGCAGGTCTCCGCTCTGGGCAGCTTGCAGGAGCTCCCTGACAAGGGCTGGAAGGGCTCCAGCCCTGGCAGCCCGTGAGCACCGGGCCGGTGGCAGACCCTCCGGGGAGGCGGCGCGGAGCGGGGAGCAGGCAGGGCTGCTGCCTGCAGTGTCCAGGCTGGCAGCTCGCTCCGCTCCCTTTGGGGTGTGGAAGTGTCAGGCACAGCCCCGTTGCAGGCTGCCGTGCTGGCGCTCCAGCCCGGGATCGTCAGGCTGCTCAAGGAGCGGAGACCCGAGGCCGGGAGGCTTGGCTGTGTTCACGGCTGTTCCAAGGCAGGGCTCAGGCTGTCAGAGAACCTGGGGAGCTGTTTAAACGCAGCCAGCCAAAGCGCCTGTGCTGGAAATCCTGCGCCTGCGGGGCCGGCTGATCAAAGGCAGGATAATCCTGGGTTTAGGAAGGCAGAGAGTAGGTCTGAAGTAGCAGTTGGTCCAATTTGGGTCAGGCAGTGGAAGAGCACAGCCCAAAAGGCCTCTCGGTGTGCCTGCCAGCTGGAGGGACAATGCACAGCCGGTGGGGAGCACCCCACCCATCCCCAGCCCACCCCACCTCACCCCAGCGCCGCGCTGCAGCCCCGAGCTGGCACCGCTGCATGCACTGCCAGCACGAGCCAATGCCACTCCAGTCACCGGAGCTGTGCCTGGGCAGGGTGGTCTCTGCCTCGGCGGGGACTGTGGCGGCTCTGTGGCCTCTCCGAGGGTTACCCCAGCTGAGACAGCTGGCACATGGCCTTACCCAGGGGAGAAGGCAGCCCAGGTGGGAGCAGGGGTGCCAGCCTCCGGAAAGCCCCTTGGCCATCCCCATGTCCCTCAGGCCCCCCCAGGCCAGCAGCCCTGGGGCCAGGATGGTGGTCATGGGGCTGAGCCCTCTGGATGGCCAAGGGCTGACAGAGTGGCACCGTAGCCTCCCCGGCCAGCAGCTCCAGCAAACTGGCAGCGGCCGGGGCCGTCAGCCAGGGCTGCGTGCCCATCCGTGTGCTCGCTGGGCGGCTGGGGTCCCTCAGGGGTGCTCCTTGACAGCATCCGCGGCGGAGCGCAGGGGAGCGGGGCAGGGTGCTGGCCAGCTGGTGCCATTCTGGGCTCTGGCAAAGGCCAAGGTGCCCTGTGCAGCTCCAGGGGAGCCCTGGGACATCCCCGGGCCGCCAAGCAGCCCCCGCACTGCTGCTGCCCCCGGGCTGATCGCACCAGTGGTCAGGCTGGCGCAGGGGGTCCTGGAGCTGTCAGTACCCCCGTGCCCGCAGCCAGTGGGCCCTGGGGGGCTGCAGAGGCGCAGATGGAGGCACAGGAGCTGCCCCCACTGTGTCTCTCCTGGCCCCCCACTCCTCTCAGACGGTGCTGCAGCCCCAGCACCCAGTGTCCCTGTCCAGGCTCCCCCACCGCGCGGGACCTGGCCCTTGTGGGGTGCCACATGGGCTGGCCGCGGCTGGGCTGGAGCAGGCAGCCCTGGTTCGTTAGCCCATACGGTTTGGCTGCCTGGGCTCCCCGCAGGCAGTGCGCGGTGCCCTGTGCCGTGTAAAGTGATTAGGGAGGATTTGGGATGAGGGACGTGACACTTCCCAACCTAATTTAGGGCTGAGTGAAAAGCCATTAGGAGATGGCGTTGTGGCTGATGCTGCAGCGATGGGTGAGCTCTCAGGGGCCCAGGACGCTCCCTGGACTCTGGGGGCTGCGGGCTGCTGGGGCGGGCGGCGAGGTCAGTTTTGGAATGCCCTGGGCCGGCAGCCTCGGCAGGTAACCCCTGCTGCGAGCGGGACTGTGCGGTGCCCGCAGCGGGCGGCGGGTTCCTGCCAGCAATCCTGCCGCGAGCCCTTCCAGCCGCCGCAGCAAATTAAAAGCCCGATTCATGTTGAGTGATCCCTGGGGAGGGGGGCGGCTGAGAGCCGGGATCGAAGCCTGGCACGGCTCAGCTCTGCTCCGCTCGCACTGCCTTTCCCATTCCCTCCTGTGCTCCTGCCCCGGTGCTGCTTGTCCCAGGCTGTGCTGGGGAGCGGAACACGGGCGGGCTCAGCAGGCTCTGAGGGGGCCTGGTGGGACGCAGTGCCTGGCGGTGGCCTGCGTGTCCCCGGGGCCGGGAGGCATCACCCCCTCGGTGTGGCTGGGCAGGGGTGGCTGTGGTGGCAGGGGGGGACGTGCGGGGGTGCGCCTGTGCCTCAGCCTGCGCAGACCAGGGGAGCGGGGAGCCTGTGGCGGCTGCCTGGAGAGGCTGCACCAGCCCCACTGCGGCAAAATGGGCTCTGGCAGGAGTGGGGTGCGCTCCTCACTGGGCACGCTGTGGCCCTGGCACTTAACTCCCTCCAGCCTGTGGGGCTGGGGGCAAGGCAGGTGCCTGGGGGTCCCCGTGAACCGTGTCCCGGGGACACCGGAGCTGTGTCGCGTCCACATCCCTGTGTCCACCCAGCCCGGGGCCTCTCCCGGTGCCAGAGGGGCTGCGAGGTTCGGGGTGCTGCTGTGGTGCTGGCGAGGTGGAGCGTGGATGGCTGGGGTACGGCTGGCATCCGTCGCGTGGAGCCGGGCAGTGCCGGTCCCGCGGGGCTGGGCTGGGCTGGGGCCGGGGGTCCTGGCCCCGCCCTCCGGAGGGTGCAGGTGGGCCGGGGCGCGAGTGTCGTGTGGGGCCGACGTCCGGCCGCCTGCGCCGTTACATAAGAGCGGGAGCCGAGGCGGCCGTGGCTCGCCGTTGCCATGGAAACCAGCACGGTGATGTCGTCGGCCGGGTACCAGGCGGCGAGGCGAGGCCCCCGCGGGCTCCGCTCTCCCGGTGGGGTCCTGGAGCCTCACCAGGCTGTGAGTGCGCCCCCCCTGCCAGGCTGCCCCTGCCCCCTGTGCCCCTGCTCGGCCCTGGGAGGGAGGTGGAAGTGGGCTCCGGACCCCCTGGCCCTGCACCCTCGCGCCCTGGCGCTGGGAATGGGCGTCCCTGTCAGCGTGGTGGTCGTCTCACATCCACGTGGTCCCTGGAGCCGGTGCGGGTGGGTGGGAGCTGTAGCGAGCGGGTGGGCGCCAGCCCATGCTGCCACTGTTACCTAACGAGCACTGGGTGCGGCTCTTTACACCAAACCCGGGGTAAGGAGCACGTTGGGTTTGCCCTGAGAACCCCCCGCGCGCCCTTCAGTGGGGGACACAGGGCAGAGCGTGTGCCGGCGGGGCAGCGCCTGAGGGGGCTCCGGGCCGGGGCCAGCTGGACCTGCGGGCTCAGGCATCCCGGTGCTGCCGCTGTGACCGCCCGTGCACGGGAGGGGCCTGCGGGCTCTGCCCTGCCGTTTGGCCGCGCTGTCGGGGACGCTGCCGCCCCGCTGCCCCGGCTGAAGGAGCCCAGGGCCCAGCGGGAGCCGCCAGTCGCCGCGCTCGGGACTTCAGCTCCCGGCTGGCCCGGAGCGCCGCGTCTGCCGGGGAGATTGCAGATGGTGAATCACCACCGCGCGCAGGCAAATGGGCTCCCAGGATCCCAAACTGAGTCAACTGGCGGGAGGCAGGCGGTTTTCAAAGGCCCGAGCTGCTCCAAACCGTCACAGGGTCTGTCCTGGGGCCCCCGCGGGGTGAGTGGCCGTGTCGCCCGGCCCGCAGCTGGCCCCTGCGCCGTCCCCGTGCCCCCGGGTGCTCCCGGGTGCTGCGCTCGAGGCTGCTGGAAGGGACGGCGCTCGGCCGGGGCCGCGGGGTGCGGGTCTGTAACCCTGCCCGCGCCGGCAGCCTGCCCGGCCGTGCCGCTGCTGCCGGCAGCGCAATCACCCCGGCTGCGGGGCCGCGGCAGCGGGGATGGGTGCGTGGCGGGGAGCCCCTCTCTGCTCGCCCGGGGCTGGGGGCCAGGCCCGGCTGCTCGGGTGTCCCTGTGCCCACCGAGCTGCTGTGCCCAGCGCCGTGTCCTCCGGCCTCGCGCTGCCCCTGCGCAGCCCCCAGCCCCCAGCTCAGGGCTGCGCCGCCCCGGCAGCACCGTCCTCGCTGCTGCTCCATTTCCAGCCTGATTTATTTCTGCTGCTCTGCAGCTCCGCTGCTATCGCTGCTATTAAGCCCAACTCCAGGTTTCTCCTGCGCGAGTTCGCTAATGCGGCCAGCAGCCGTGGCCCCGTCCCAGCGGTGGCGCGGGCTCTGCACCTCTGCGGGCGGCTCCGCTGCCCCGAGCAGAGCGGCACCACCGGACCCCTCCCAACCCCGCGGCCCAACCAGCGAGGCTGTGGCCCCCGCTCTCCCATTGGAGAGCAGGACCAGGCGTCCGGCCACCTGTCCCGCTGCCAGGGACTGTGCCGGGACCGTCCCTCTCTGGCCGGCCGCATCCTGCCCCTGCAGATGCAGCGCTGCGGACAGCCCTGGCGCGCTCACCCGTGCCGTGAGTTATCGCTGCCAGCCGTCCCGCCGGGAGGGTTCCCCCTGGATTCCTGCCGCTCAGCTCACTGCGTGGATGCGCTCCGGCAGATCCGCGTGCCGGCCCGGCCGGGCAGGGCAGCGCCTGGCTCCTGGGGACGGCGGGTCCCTGCCCGTGTGTGGCGCCGGAGGCGATGTGGGCAGCTGGGATGCAGGGGCTGCCACCACCCACCCTGGGCTGGGGTGTGAGCCCCGGCAGCCCTTCCGCGGGAGCTGGAGGCGCCCGGGCACTGCGGGGCCGTGGGCTGGGGGGCCTGGCTGACCCGTGGTGTCTCTGCAGGCGATGGCAACCCCAAGGAGAGCAGCCCCTTCATCAACAGCACGGACCTGGAGAAGGGCAAAGAGTACGATGGCAAGAACATGGCCCTCTTCGAGGTAGGGTGTGGGGGTGGCAGGGCGGGGAGGGTCCCCGGGGAGGGGGCTGAGCTTGGGCAGCGGGGCAGGCGGTGGGGTGGCATCTGGGACAGTGCCCAGGTCCCAGGGCTGGCCGTGGCCCCGAGGGCCTGTCCTCACAGCTCGGGGCTCTATTCCTGCAGGAGGAGATGGACACCAGCCCCATGGTCTCGTCCCTGCTGAGCGGGCTGGCCAACTACACCAACCTGCCGCAGGGCAGCCGGGAGCACGAGGAGGCCGAGAACAATGACGGGGGCAAGAAGAAGCCTGTGCAGGTAAGGGATGTGGGACGGACGCAGCTCCTTCTCCCGACCCCTGCCCATGCAGTGCCGGGCCACAGGCTGCCCCGGGGTCAGCCACGTTCCTTGGCTGCTGCCGAGGGGACGGTTTCAGCCGGGGTCCCCGGCTGCCTTGGAGCAGGAGTGGGACCCCTCGCTCCTCTGCTGGCCGGGCCCAGGAGCCCTGAGGGCTGCCCGCTCTCTCGACAGGCCCCGCGGATGGGCACCTTCATGGGCGTCTACCTGCCCTGCCTCCAGAACATCTTTGGGGTCATCCTCTTCCTGCGCCTCACCTGGGTGGTGGGCATTGCTGGCATCATGGAGTCCTTCTGCATGGTCTTCCTCTGCTGCTCCTGCGTGAGTGATTCAGCCTCCCGGGCCCCCCTGGCCTCGCCTGGGGTCTGGGGGTGTCCCAGCCGGGCTGCGGAGAGGTGCAGTTGCTGCCAGCCCACCCTGCCCCTGCCCCTGCCCCACTTCCAGCAAGGAGAAGCCTCCAGCTTCCCAAAGGAATCCGCAGCAGTACGGTGCTCAAACGGCGACCCAGATTGTAGCTGCCATGCGGGTGGGGATGTGGGAGGGGGTCTCCTGCCCTGGCCCTGCAGCAGCCCGGGGACCCTCTGCCTCTCACTCATGGTTCTGCAGTCCCTCCAAGGGGCTCAGCCCCCGAGCCGCTCCGCCAGCCAGCAACGCTGCCCACCCCTCCATCCGTCCGGATCTCCCCAGCCCTGCAGCACAGCCCAGCACGGCCCCGGGAAGTCCCCGTCCCAGCGCAGCCCCAGCTCTCCCTTCCTGCCCCCCTGGCCCCCTGCCCCAGCGAGCAGGGGGCTCTGCCCAGTGCCAACACCGTGTTTCTTCCCGCAGACGATGCTGACGGCCATTTCCATGAGTGCGATTGCCACCAACGGCGTGGTGCCAGGTAGAGCCAAGCCTGTGTGCGTGCGGGGGGCGGGGGGAGCTGGCACTCTGCTGCGTCGGGTGCCCACGGGGGTCCTTGCGCCCCAGAAGGGCTGGGCCGAGCCTGGCAAAGGGCTTTTCCCAGAGAGCATCCCGCGAGGCCGTCCCACTCCTGGGCCCCGCTGGCTGAGCTCTGGGCTGCCCTGTGCCACGGGCGGGAGGGCGGCCGTCACCGCCAGCCGTTCCCCAGCCTTCTGCCACCAGCACGCGCGGGTTCCCCATCGCCCGGGGGGAGCGCGGCACTGGAGTCGCCACCCATCCCCAGAGGTGCGAGGTGCAGATGGCAGCGGGAGCTGCCAGCCGCGGCTCCTCCCTCCGCCAGACTGGCGAGGCCAGGGGCAGCCAGGGAGAGATGCTGGAGGGAGGATGGGGAGCCACGCGTGCTGGGCGCCACGGGTTTGGCGGTGGGGTGGCCTCTCCCGCCGGCCTTGAGCCGTGCCGGACACGAGGATGCTGCTGTACACAGTCTGCCCCTGGGGAGTGGGCACCGGTGCGCTCTGGCCGTGCAGGTACCCCCGGGCTGCCCACCCAGCGTGTGCCCAGCCCCGCAGAGCTGCAGGGAGCGGGCGAGCTGCTCTGGCCTGGCTGCTCTGCTGGGCTGGGCACAGCCCTGACAGCCCCAGCGCGGGGTGTAATTAAAGCTATTCATCATCCTGCTGCCGCGCGGGACCTGTGGTCCCAGCCACCCGGCTCCAAGAGCTCCGCTGGGAGGACAGAGCAGGGCACGGCCCATGTCCCTGGGGCTCCAGCGCCTGCCTGGCGTCACGAGGGACACGTGTCCTGGTGGCTGTCACACCTGGCTGCTGGGCTCCTGAGGAACGGCTCTGCCAGTGCCGGTTGCTCCCGCTGCTCCGCAGCCCTGGGGACGGCGTCCTGCCCCCTGCTCTAGGATGCCTGGCAGGGCAGGGGTGCCACTAGGGTGGCACCCCTGCCCTGCCACCCCACTGGGGTGGGGCTGGGACCCACCTGTGCTCTCTCCCACAGCGGGTGGCTCCTACTACATGATCTCGCGCTCCCTGGGACCCGAGTTTGGTGGGGCCGTGGGGCTCTGTTTCTACCTGGGCACCACCTTTGCCGGCGCCATGTACATCCTGGGCACCATCGAGATCCTGCTGGTATGTGCCTGGTCCTTCCGCCCGCACAGCGCCACAGGCTCAGGTCCTGGCGGGGCTGCTCTGCCCGTGCTGCCTGCACCTCGTGGCCCGGCAGGGAGCTGATGCTTTGCAGCGGGGCCATAGGACCCTTCCCCAGCGTCCCCTCCATGGGGCCCTCAGCCGGGCGGTGATGCCATGACTCTCTCCCAGGCCTACATCTTCCCAGCCATGGCCATCTTCAAGGCAGAGGATGCCAGCGGGGAGGCAGCCGCGATGCTCAACAACATGCGCGTGTACGGCACCTGCGTGCTGACCTGCATGGCCACCGTGGTGTTTGTGGGGGTCAAGTATGTCAACAAGTTTGCCTTGGTCTTCCTGGGCTGCGTCATCCTCTCCATCCTCGCCATCTATGCCGGCGTCATCAAGTCAGCCTTCGACCCACCGAGCTTCCCGTGAGTATAGCGTCCCACGGGGCTGCAGTGGGGCGGGGGCACAGGTGCACAGCTGAGCGTCTGCTCCCCCCAGGATCTGCCTCCTGGGCAACAGGACCCTCTCGCGCCACGGCTTCGACCTCTGCACCAAGATGGTGGTGGAGGGGAACGAGACGGTGGGCTCCAAGCTCTGGGAGCTCTTCTGCACCTCCCGCTTCCTCAACGCCACCTGTGACGAGTACTTCACCATGAACAACGTGACCGAAATCGAGGGCATCCCTGGTGCTGCCAGCGGCCTCATCCAAGGTGGGCACGGCATGGGAAGGGAGGAGTGGGGATGGAGGTGTGGGGACGTGGGCGCAGAGATGGAGGCGCAGGACAAGTCCTAGGAGAACCGTGGCGGGGGCAGCGGCTGTGCGGGGCTGGTGGAGGGGCTGGTGCTGGGGAACCCGTCAGTGTGCAGGCAGCTGGCCCCTGGGGATGCCAGGCGAGTGGTGTGGGCACAGGCGGGCAGTGCCAGGTCCCGGTGAGGGGACGCGTGGGTGATCCCTGCTGTGGGCTGCGCCGGCCCTCGGGCGCAGCGAGCCGCGCTCACACCCACCGGGCAGCGGGATGGACTCCTGCACAGCGGGACCGAGCTGGGTGCTGCGGCCACCCATAAACGGTCTGTGCCAGACCGCAGCAGCACGGCTCCGGAGGATGCCCAAAAGCTGGGGAGGAGTAAATCCTCCCTCTGCTTCCTCCTGGCCTTCGGAAGGCTGGTATCGATCTGAGGTTTTGAGCAGAGTGATCGCCCCTCCGGGGCACTTTGCTGCTGCGGCCACAGCCGCAGAAAAACTCGTGAGTTTGTGGGGAGGAGCCACTTTTGACCTGTTTTTCTGGAGCTGCTGGTGCGTTGGCCAGGTGCTCACGCTCTGCGGCTGGGCAGCAGGCGCCGGTGCTCAGTGCCACACTTTGCAGACCTTGCGCTGGCAGGACTTTCTCCGGGCGCTTGGCACGGGGGTGAGCGTCAGGGCTCAGGAGCACAGCACCCGGTCCGGCTTCCCTGCCCACAGGATCCGCCCTTCCCCGCTGCAGCAGGCGGCCCGGGCGCTCCTGCGGTGGCTGGGTGTCGGGGCGGTGGCTGCACTGGCCGCGCGGCACGCCGGGCACACCTGGTGAGCTTATGGCAGCTCCATCTCAGGCGGGTCCCATGGAGGCTGAGGCTGCACCGGGGCGGCTGTGGGGCCTTTCCAGCACGTCCCTGGCGCGGGAGCGCAGCCTTGCTAAGAGTGTGGCGTTTGGGGTTGCGGCTGCCGGGCTGTGTTGCGGCGATGTGGTGGAACGTGTTTGCTGGGTGTTCGGGAGGCTCCCAGGGCATCCCGCGCTGAGCTCTCTTGGGGCAGATGAGTCCCTGGCTGCAGGGTATGGCCTGCTCCTGCTGGCGATGGTCCTGTCCGGAGGGGTTGCGGACACCCACCCGGCCTGGCCGGTCTGTGTCGGGGCAGCAGAAACTCTCCTGCGTCTGGGGCAGAGCTGGGACCCCGCTCTGGGGTGGCTGCTGGCAAGGCTGACCGGACTGGCCATGTCTCTGGACAGGGCGTCACCGCACAGCCCCGGCAGCGGCGGCTGGGGCCGGCTGTGCCCCGGGTGCTGAGTCTCCCTGCGGGGAGGAGCGTGCCTCCCAGGAGGATGAGGCAGGCAGGGCTGTGTCGGTGGGGGCTGCCAGCCCTGCCTGCCACCCGGGAGTGGCCAGGGGAGGTCACGCGGCTGGGGAGGGATGCTCAGCACCGGGGCTGGTCCCTCTGGGCCCCCTTGGACCCGTTCAGCAGCCCCTTCACAACGCCGCGCCGGGGGCTGCTGGCCTCTCCTCGACGTGCCCGGGCGCTGGCTGCTCGCTGCTGCTCCAGTTTCTGGCTGCGATTGGCGGCCAAGGCAGCACGCGGAGGGACACTAAGCCTGTTACGTCAGCCCTGCACTCGTAATCCCATCAAAAACATTATCAAGTTACTTTGACACGATCCACTTTCCTTAAACCTGTGTTGATCAGCATTAATTATATTACCCTCTTAATTATTTGCTGCTGCAATCCCATACCAGCTGCTCCAGTATCTTGCAGGGACGATGCCAGTGGCAGGACGGACCTGCTGTGGTCGTCCACCCGCGTGGCCCGCCTGTCCTCAGCCCAGGTGTGCTGCGCACCCGCAAGAGACTGGGGATGCCCCGTCCCTCGCCTGCCGAACCCAGTGGCCCTGGCTGCCGGCCGTGCCAGCTACCTGGCGAGGCTGGGGGCAGGGAGGTGGCACTGGTTCCCCCCCACCGTCCTCCGTCCCTTTGGGCTGCGGGGCGGGAGGGAGCTGTGCCGGGCGCGGCGGCTCTCCGGCACCTGCTTACGCTGGCCGCGCTGCTTGGCCTCCTGTCTCCTTGCAGAGAACCTGTGGAGCTCGTACCTGACCAAGGGCGTGATCGTGGAGAAGCGGGGGCTGCCATCTGTGAGCCCCCCTGACACGCCGGTGGACATGGACCAGCCCTACGTCTTCAGCGACATGACCTCCTACTTCACCCTGCTCGTTGGCATCTACTTCCCCTCGGTCACAGGTGGGCGCCGTTGCCGGCCCTGCTCGCCTGCCGCGGGCGCTGGCTGGCACACGTGCCATGAGGTGTGCTTGCGCAGAGCCCCACGTGCGCCTGCCGCCCATGCTGGGTGCGGCGGCGGCAATGTGGGGGTGGATTGCAGCCTGCGCCGCCCACGCAGCCGCCCGCATTCCAGATCTGACGGTGCCGCTCGACGCCGCGCTGACGTCCCGCAGCTCCATTATTTATAGCTCCCTGGGGGCGGAGGGCCCCCCCACCCAGTCCCACTGCGGAGCCTGCAGCTCTGCCAGTGCTGCGGGGCTGGTGAGACCCCCTGGGCTGTCCCAGGCATGGCGAACGCTGGTGGGGTCCAGCACCAGACAGGCCTTGCAACGCCACTTGGCACATGGTCCCTGGCACCCTCTCACCCGGTGCCCGCTTACTGGCAGGTCCCGGTTGTTGCATGGCGCGTGTCCCGTCAGTGACGTGGGCTGAGCTACCGGTGCCGCAGCAGGAGCGCAGGTCGTCCCCCGGGCTGTGCCGGCACCAGCCGTGTCCCAGTCTGGCCCCCAGCCTGCCCAGAGCAGTGCCAGGGCTGGACCCTGTCCCTGGCAGTGCTGCAGTTGCCGTCCCTGCGGGAGTTCGTTACGGACGGATGGGACGGTGTCAGCTCGGAGCGTTTGAGCCTAATCCTCGAGTGGTCTCGGAGTGCAGCTTGGGGGCGAAGTGCCGGGGGGATGCGGGGATGGGGCTGGGTGCTGCGTGCCCACTCCTTGTTCTGACTCGCCACTGCCCTGCTGTTCCCGGGACCTGCACGGTGCCCGGCGTGAGCTGTTCTGCCGGCCGGGATGGGCGAGGGCCGCAGCTGTGCCCACCGTGGCACCATCCCCTCTCTCCCCAGGCATCATGGCTGGCTCCAACCGCTCCGGAGACCTGCGGGACGCCCAGAAGTCCATCCCCACGGGCACCATCCTGGCCATCGCCACCACCTCCGCCGTCTGTATCCTTCAGGGCTCGCCTGAGCCTGGGCTGCGGGGCTCAGGGCAGGTGGGCTCACTGCTCGGGGCGGGCCTGCTCGGGTGCCCTGCTGGGCTGGGATGGGGGTCCCGTGGCCCCACGGGTGGTGGGCGGGGCAGGCCTGGGCAGCTCGGGGGCTCCGCATCTTGCTGGTTCCCCTTGACCGCCCGGCAGATATCAGCTCCGTGGTCCTCTTCGGGGCGTGCATCGAGGGGGTCGTCCTGCGTGACAAGTGAGTGTCCGTGGGGCCCTGTGGGGCAGGCGTGGGAGGAGCCTGGCAGCCCCAGGGGAACGGGCTGGGGCAGGGTCAGCCCCGGGGGGAGGTGGGGGCGTGGCGGGGGCGGCAGACGGGACAGGCTGGGCAGACGGGGCGGCA
>WHYT01013211.1:38072-61352 GCA_009806455.1 Tetrax tetrax
GCTTTTTTTTTTTTTTTTTTAAGATACTACTTGGACACACTCCCAGACCAAAACCAAGCCCCAGCTGCACATCTGTGCCTGCTCACACCTTGCTCCTGCATGCCCGTCACTCCCAAAGTGCCTCCCTTCTCTCCAGCAGCCCCAGCCACTGCGACTTTCTGCTGCGGTGGCTCAGCTCGCTGCATGGCTGCATGGGCTGCGTTGCAGACTCCGGTGTGGAAGCGAGTCCCAAGGGCACGGGGAGCTCAGCGTTTGCAGGAAGTGACTCAGGGTGAGCCGAGACCTGATTTAAGCACAGGAGCTCCCTGCTGATGAATGGTGCAGGAGCGCAGGGCAGCACTCTCTGGTCCTGCCACTGCCTCAGCCGCTCAGAAGCTGTTGAGAGAGCAGGCCGGCACCACAAGTGAAAAGTTCCTTTAGTGCTGGGAAGGGCAGCCCTATGGGAACCAGTTTTGCCAGTGCCTAGCAGCAGTGCCCCTTGGATCTGGTCCTGCACCACCACCTCCTAAGAGCTCCTGTGCTGCTTCCAGCCTCCCAAAATCATTTGAGGCACTTCTGCAGCAATGGGGGAGGCAGGCACCGCACCCTGCCCACTCACCTCGTGCTAGCACCACGCCTGTTGGGCCTCGAATGCTTGCCAGCAGCTCTACCTCTTCAAAAGATGCCACCCGCTCCCTGCAGTCACCCCCTAATGACAGCTTGGCCCTGCCCTGCCGCGTCGCTGGGCCTGCAGCAGCGAGCGGGGTCCCCTCCTGCCCCGGCACACGGAGCAGGCCGGCACCGAGGGCCTGAGTGCAGAGGCAGGTTACGAGCAGCAGCCGCTGCCGCCAGCGCCTGCCTCTGCTGCGGCCGCAGACAGCATCCACCCTCAGCAGCGTCAGGGCAAGGAGCTCTTCCTTCAGGCACGGGTACAGGGTAGCGGGGAACGGCATCGTCTGCGGAGCAGTGGTGAGACAGCAGGCCAGGGCTCGCGTCTCTGCTGAGAGGTCTGCTTCATCGCCTCCCAGCATCACCAGTGGATGCCGTTCCCCCTCAGCACCACTTCAACCCCGCACGGAAAAGCCGTGGTCCCGGCTCCACTGAAACTCCACTACCACTGAAAAAGGCATCATCCCCTTCCTCACCCCCCAGGCAGAGCAGGGGCGCGGCTCTAGACAGAGCCAGGCCTGCCTCAACACCTGCCAGGCAGCTTTTGCCTGTGGCGAGAAAGGTGCTGGTTTCCGCAGCGAGTTCTCCCTCCGCGCCGGCTGGAGAGGGCCAGTTTTAGCAGACAGCGCTGCATGTTAGTTTACAAACCCAGCCCTGCACGTTTGGCCTCTGTGCGTGTTCAGTTTCCCCATGGAGCACCCTTCTGCCGTTCCACCGTGGTGAAGACCGTGTCCTCCTCTGGTAGATATGCAAGTTCCTCCTTGGCACATGTGCTGGCACGTTTCGGTTTTTGTTCCAGACAGGAAGGTCTTGACCCCCAAGGTTTGGGAGCAGCGCTGGGCAGAGGTGGCCCGCAGCAGGTGGAGAGCACGCGCACCCACAGCCGCGTTCGGCCAGCACACGGCAGCGGGCCGGCGATGGTGCACGCCTCGGTTCCTGCTGCGGGAGCGCTGAGCGGGGAGCTGCCCCGTCCCTCTCTGCTGGGCAGGCGCAGGCCCCCGCGCGCAGCAGCAGCAGCAGGCAGCTCGTGTCGCTGCAGCCACCACACGGCACGGGCCACGAACCACACGATGGGACGTAGGGGAGGCGCAGGCAGCGTCCAGCCCGGGTGGGTGCTGGTCTGTGGCGGGACGAGAGGAAGGCAGGTACTGCACAAGGGACGAGTGGCACTGGAAGAGTCAAGACCCTCCTCTGTGTAGCAGGACTAAAAACTAGCAGGAAGACCAAAGGGTCCGAGATCTGCTGGTTACACCACTTTCTGTGCTACATGTGCAATATATTTGTTATGAATGTTATCACCAAGTCAGTTCATTCGATACTCTTTTAATCACTGTAGCTAGATGTTCTACGTCCATTCAAGTGACTTTTATTCGAGTGCAATATTTCAATAGACATGTAGTGACCTAGTATGCTTTGTGTTCTAGAGAATCTGTGTGCAGAGCAATGCAATTAAGTTTAAAATCTTGTAAATAAAACTGGTTGCAAACAAACAAACAAACAAAATATTAGGCTTGCATTTAATTTCTGTGAGTGTTTCAGTACTGTGTGTTAGGCCACCTCAGTGCAGACCCCGTCTTCTCTGTGCAGGTATTAATGGAGGAGTGGCTCCTCAGCTGTTGAATGCTCCCTGTTAATGCTTTACTGCTTTAACTGTATTCATTTTTCTAGACTCCTGTCTGCACAAAATGCAATAAATGATTTTATTACACCCTTCACTACTTGCACGGGGAGTTTTCACTTGCTTCCAGGGTTTCCACAGCTAATTTTCACTTGGCTACTACCATTCCCACATCGAGGTGCAAGCTCCGACACAGAGCAGCAGGTTGCAGAAGCAGCAAAACATCGGGAGAGGAACAGCCTCTCCCAAGTGCCACAGCTCCTACACGTTTCTGATCACCCCAGCAAAGTCTGCAGGGCTGTAGAGATGGAGAAAGGGAACCAATAAAAAGAGAGCAGAGGAGGAAAGACGGCAGACAGACAGACCTCCACTCCACCTCAGGCTGTGCAGTAACAGCAGCGTGCAGCCAAGGCCAGCGCTAAATGCCCAGGGAGAGTAGCCCTCACTGCAGGCAGCAGCCGTACCGTTAATGGCAAGCGCGGCACGGACACGCGGCCAGCTCGCCGCTGGCCCGAGCTGACCCTCCCCTCCCGCCGCCAGCAGCTGGAGAGGCTTCGCCCCTCTCAGGCCAGCCCCTGCCCCGCACTGCTCCCCTGCGCAGGTCCCGCAACGGCACAGAGGGGCTCTGCCCGAGAGCGTCCGAGGCCGCTGTGCGAGCAGAAGTGTCTGTGAGGTACTTCAAAACCCAAGCGTTATAAACCCAGACGGACGACAATGTTCTCACAGCGGGTCACAGTGAAGTTCTTACGCTTTCCGCTCAGCTCGCAGCGCTGGGCAGCGCCTGACACAGCTCATCTGGAAGAAGAGTAACGGCAAACGCAGTGCAATAACGTATTCTGGTAGTACTCAAACTGTCAAGTGTCAAAAATGCAACACAACATTTTTCCTGTCTTTTTATTAAAAAGTAATGTCCTCTTGTTAACAGCACAGAGAAAAAAAAAAAAGCTACAACACAAACCACCTGGGACAAAGAAAATCCTCTGCTCCAAGAACAGTACTTTCTTAGTTTCTTTCGATTCTCTGCAGGAAGCCTACAGACTCTAAGAAGGCTGCGATGAGGAGGACCACACAGTTAAGAGATGTTTTGTGTCCTGGTATCAAAGTATGTTACTGGTTAAAAACACGGTGAAGAATCACTGCCTGATTTTCCACTCAACTGTCCACTGCAGCTACCAAAGTGTTGAAAAAAAAATATGTAAAATTATGGTATTGCATCTTGGCACTGCCTCTCCACCTCAGACGGACAAAACACCCAACAACAGCTAGACGAAGTTTCGGACAGCAGACATTCCCCACCTGGTACCTGGATGCAGGCACTCCCAAGGGAGGGCACAGCCGAGGATGGGCTGCAGTAACCAACCACCCCAAAGCACGGATGTCAGAGGAGGAAATTTGAATGCCAAATTCAACAGATTGATCTTAACACTGACTACGTGGTGTAGGAAAATTGACAGACCACTCGCAATCTCTGCCTTGGCTGGAAGCTCTTGTGTTTCAGATCCGCCACAGCACTCAGACCAAAGCTGCCAGTTTCCGTGAGCTGGGCGAGGTGAGGAGCGATTCTCCGCCTCGCTCTGCCAGGACACGACAGCCCAGCTACGGAAGGATGATGGCCCGGTCCTGGGATGCTGAGTAGTGGTCAGGCATGTGCTTCTTGAGTTCAGCTGCTAGCGCTACCGCTGTACTTTCCAACTGGCTTATATGCCATTAAAAAAAAGAACTTAAAAAAGAAAAAAAATTCAAAGAAAAACAGTGCCCATTCCAAGAAGGCGGGTCTCCAAGAAGGCCCAGCCAGCACACTGCTCTGTTCAGTCCCCTGTTTCCTCAAAACCACGCACCCAAAACTATCCCAAGACATTCAGTGAGCCCAGACTGCATCACGATGTGAAGACGCGCCAGCTACTGGCAGTGAGGAAAACGCAGGGGGGCGGTCATTGCAGCAGCTTCTGGAACTGGACAAAACAACCCATTACCCAAAGCAGCGCCGAGCACATCGCGCCGCGGAGAAAAGAGAGCGTACTTCTCCAAACAGTGCTAACCAGACCAAGGTGGGAAGGGCAGCGCTAGCAACAGTCAGCAGCAATGCCACTGGGGGTACACTCTCACCAAAGCGGAGAGGACATGCATATCCAGGGGCACTCGTCCGTGTCAAGGACAGGAGACTCTTTACACAGCTATACGTACGGAATGGCAACGGGAAGGGCCAGGCCCGGACAGCTCAGCTTTAATAGTGCCGCTGGTAGGAGCCCATCGGTTGCTGGGCCGAGGACCCTGCTCGCCCCTGGGCCACAGTCTGGCTCACCAGGTGGGAGAGCGCAGGACCGCTCTGGATAAGGGTGTCCAAGGCTTTCTGTACACTAGGGTTGTCAAAGTTGATACCAGAAGATACTGGCCTTTGAGCTGGTACGCTGCCAGGTGCAGGAAGTCGATTTTGGTGCTGACCATAGAGCGCCTGAGCTTGTGGAGGAGCTCCAGGTCTTGGACCTGCATTCCTTGAAGGGCCTTGGAGAGCAGGAAGCTGCGTGCTTGGAGTCTGCAATCTCTGCTGAGCCTGGTTTAAATTTCCAGCACTCATCGGTGCTGAGCGGGCCTGACCGCTGGCCATGTTAGCAAAGTTCTGGTTCGGAGTGCCGCCCGAAGTGCCCGCAGAGGCTGCAGAACTGCTGTTTGCTACAGCAGCTGCTGCCCCGCTGTTGAAGAGACTGAGGATTTTTGCTTGAAGCTCCTGCTGAGGATTAGAAGACGACACTGGAACAGAAGGAGCAGAGACCAGAGGCTGTGAACCCTGATGAGTCTGAGAGCTTGGAAGGCTGGACTGACTACCCAGAGATGATCCTGAAGGTGCCCCCAAAGGCTGTCTTGACATGGATGCTGGGAAAGAAAGGAAAGAGGGTTAAAGCTCTGCAAATGTCCTTGAAGCGGCTACCAAAGACACAAGCATCAATGAGTACACATCCTCTGAACAGGAGAGCCACACGGCGCTAGGGAACCCAAACCATCCAGCGCAACTGTTGCTTTCGTGCAGCAGCCAAACCAGTTATGGCAGCCCTGTGGTTTCCCTGAGAGAACTCAATACAAAAGTGCTTTCATACGACAGATCTGAATCCTCTCAGGACTCCCAAGGACATGTCCATCTCAGTAACATGAGGTGCTGTGTGAGGAGGATAGGACACAAGGGCTTCTCTACAGTCCCAGGACCGTTTGGGGTCCCAGGCCAGAGGGCCCACAAACCACACGGCTTGTCCAGGGCTGAGAAACTCACCCTGCAGAGAATCAGTGCTGCCCCTCAGTAACCGTTCCTTCCGGTCTCTCAAGTAATTAATTACTTTATCAGTCTCCTCAGCAGTTAGATAGCGATTGTCTGCCAGCAGGTTCAAGAGAGTCTGAATCGCTGGAGGGTGACCTCCTCTGACACCCTCCTCCAAGGGGGGTGGGCGCTCCCGCTCCTGCAAAACAGCTTCATCTGCCATCTTGGCAGCCTGCCGGGCGATCTCCTCGCGCTCCTTCTCCCGCGACTCTGTTTTGTAGCGCTCGTAATTCCTTGCCACCAGCACCATGGCATCAGCTTGGGGCATGTTGCGGTGTTCTGCACAAGTAAAGAAACATTTTAAGTGAACCAAGGTGATGTTAACAGGAGGGGCCTTGTCTCACACACAC
The DNA here is from genome assembly GCA_009806455.1 of Tetrax tetrax. NCBI lineage: Eukaryota > Metazoa > Chordata > Aves > Otidiformes > Otididae > Tetrax > Tetrax tetrax. The sequence goes on from WHYT01013211.1 coordinate 43,996, forward strand.
CAGCACACCTCATTCAGCAGGCAGGCACCGCTTTGGCAGTGCCTTGGGAAGCTTCCGAGGCACACAGTTCAATTTCCTAAGCCAAAAGAAGGCTCAAGGCTACCACCCAACAGGGCCATCCTTTTCTTCCACAGCTGAGGGCTCTGAGAAGATAGCGCATCAGCCCAATAAACGTCTGGCCTCTCACCCAGCTGAAAGTGAAAGCAGCTCCCTCCACCTCTGATGTAAATTCTCGGTGCTCCAAGAGGAGACGGTTACAGTCACTCTACCGCTGAAGCCTTGGACAGATCCAAAACTTTCTGCCTGAAGGCTGCTAAAGCTTCCCAGAGCAGGACAGTGATGGGAATACTTTTTGCTTCCGTACTGCCAATGCCTTACTATAGCGTGTGGGTATGCAGGAGACGGGGAGGAAAGAAGCACTGGCTCAATGTCACATTGCTGCTTATGTTTATTGCCCCAGAGGGGTAAGCAGCAATGGAGGAGCTCTGTAATACAACAAATGACGGCCAGTTCCAACTTTTTTTTTTGCAGCTGTGTTTTGATGTTTCTGAGGTCATTATTTCCACCTCACAAAGCACACAAACATTACCCTGAACACAGATTTAAGCAGAGAGATCAAAAGAGCCTTTACCTTCCAAAAGTGCCCAAAGCTCTGGGCACCTTTCACACCTGCAGATCATCAAACCCTGCCACCCTTTTCCTCATAACAGGAAACGGAGGTTCATTTTAACATTGCGCTTTGCGCAAGTTGTGAAAGTTCCCTGAAACTAACGTGAACAGAGAGGTGGCCGTGTGTGTTCAAGTGAGCGTATTTAATCCCTACGGAGAGCTGTGGATGAGCTAATGACCGAGGTTCTTATCAGACCTGATACACCATTACATCCAGCAAATAAGAAGAGAAGCTTTGACGGGAGGATGGGTGTTAAACCAAAGGAGTTAAGAGTTCAAACCAAGGGCACTGGGAAGCCCAGTGAAAGCGTGTGAGTGGTATTTCTGCAGGAAATGAGAGAACCCTCCTATCACATCTGCATTGGATGTTAAAAGAAACTGGGCTTCTCCACTCAGTAAGCACACAAAAAACTGCGACTGTGCATTCGGAAGTTTAGTCTCCCAGGTGAAGCTCACAAAACATTACTCGAGAACACAATAAAGGAGAAATAACCTTTGAAAGCTCCGCTGTGGTCAAACAAGCCACTTGTGTAAACAGAGCATGCGAACAGGCCTACGATCAGAGCAAAAGACTGCTCTCCGAGATCACGGTCTGACAGAGGTTATTTAATACCCACACCTACCCTCGTGTGCACAACCACCAAGGCACGCTCTGATGGAAAGCCATGCAACAAGTGGAAATGGCGCTAAAATGCTAAAAACGTGGATCATGTATATCCAATCGCTTAACAGTTGTATCTTTTTGTAACTCTTCCCAGTTTCACAATCAGATCTTTACCCTGACTAAATACACCAGCCTTATTCTGTTTCCCTTAAATCATATTTGGTTTTAAAATCTGTACTGTAATCATCACATTCCAAACATGCTCTCTTTGAGAGCAACAAGTGATAAACTGGGGCTGGACTGGTATTACTCAGAAATCTACCAAGGCAACGCAGTCATTTCTAGAGCTTTGTGACTTGCCCTAAGATGCAAAGGCCAGTGATGCTAGGTGCTAAGATGGCAGCTGAGATTCTCTCTTGGCAGAAATTAGACAGTCCTTTTGACAAGGGACAAATAACGTATTATGGAAACTTGTAAATAGTTATAGTCACATTTATGGCATGGTGTCAAGTCATTAAATAACTACTTGTGTCACAGCAAGGATGAACTTTGTCCTGTGCGATCCTGCTTGAAAGAAAGTGTTTTAAAGCAGCACTTCGAGCGGCTCAGAGCAACCACACAGCTCACATCCCAGCGAGATCTCAGTACCTTGTGGGGTGCCAAACATGATGTTAACAGTGCAAGAGCGGTGAACTTGATGCTGCTGGGTGATGACAATGGCAAAAGGAGACCCTCCTCTGCTCACATCGTCCAGGGCTTGCGTCAGTGACATCTCTGTGTTGAGGAAGATCAGGTCCACTACCATGCCCAGATCCCGCACCTTCCGCCCCACTGACTCGGCGTACTCCCTACCACAAAGCAAAGCCAGCAGAGTTTAACAAGTCAGTCGCAATCAGAAACAGAAACCCTGGCACATTCGCCCTCTCCATCATCTCAGATTTGCTTTTCTGGTGGCTTGCCCAACTTCATGATATTTAACAGGCCACTATTAAAGCAATTTCATTACAATAATATAAAAGCCTTTATTTTGATCTGAATCACTCATTTCAGTTTATCTGAAATAGATTACAAAATCAAGCCTCAGCTTAGCTGAGAAACAGAGTGTTTGCGAAGGGATTTGCACTACTACAAATCTGCTTACGTATAAATGTGTTTAAACTGAACTCATCAGTGAGGTAGTTTATGCCTGCAGAGACCTAAGGGGTACACAGCAGAGCAGCCAGCCAACCGACAGCAGTTACCTGTGCTTCGGTCAGTAGTGTAACTTCAAATGCACCTTATCCTAATTTACTGCAGCACAGACCAACTTCTGGACCTGAAGATTAATTTTCAGAGGATAACAACCCACCCATAAACATTCACTTGAGTTCCAAACACATTTTCTCTTGCTCTTTCGTTCTACCAGCTGCCTTCCGTGCTAGCCCAGTATCCACACAGCATCTACGCATCCACTGATCGCGTATCCACTGTCCTGCAGACTTCCCATTCCAAGCACAAACCACAGCTCATATGGCTGAGCTTAAAGTTTTCAAATCTTTTCTTCACCTCACTACACTCAGTACCAAAACTGCAATGCTGACTGCATATGCATTCTGAGAAATTTTGTCTGCATGCACCCACGCATTTTTAAACAGGTTCGATTTACCGTCTTTGGACGTGAACATTGTAACGGTGACTAACACTGTTCCCCTCCACAACTGTCTTGGATTTCTAAGTTATACCAACTGCGTATCCAAGTTATCTGGGAGTCACCTTTCAACAGGTCTACAGTAGTTGACATCAGTGCTTCAGTACCCAAGATTTATTAACATGCTTCAGCTCTTAAGGTCTGTGGCTGTTACAGACCAAAATGATCCTTTAGGCTCTTAAGCTGATCCTCTTGCACAGAAAAATTCTCCCTGTATCAAGTACAGTAACTCGTGGTCTATTAGAGTATCTTCCAAAGACTTTTAGTCACCAAGGGATAAAGAATCTAAAATTTCCTTTTAAGATTTGTTACAATAGGTAATTGACTCCATTAAAAGCAAACCACAGAAGTTTATTTCTGGTTTCACTGCTTTCTTCGTTCCGATTTCCTGTTCTGTCTTCTACCACTGGATCAGGCAAGTGCCAGCTCCCTCTTTCTGCCTCATAGATATAGCCAAGTTAAATAAAAGCAACTCTTGATCTTTTTTCTGAAGGGCTAAGGAATTAGAGCTTTAAATCTCCCCATCACAAACACTTTCTTCAGACTCCAAGCCAGATCTATATTTATTTACGTCTTTGCTATTCTTCAATATATTTACTTGTAAAGATACAGACACCAGACTGGTGCCATCATTACAGCCCCCCACCACTGTACCAGGCACAGCTGTACCCCCCTCTTCCCAACACACTGCACGCTCTCCAAACTAAGGACATACTAACATTTGTGACATGAGTGCCTTTGTCTCCTGAAGTTGTTTTAAGTCCTTACATTCCAGAAGAAAGCACACTGTTCTACAGAGATGGTCTACGTTTTTGTTTCCATATAAACAATCCTGCATTTAGCACAATCAAAAGACACACTGAATGGAGACACCTCAGTAAGCGTTCAGACTGCCACATGAGATCACCCTAGTTTCAACTTACACACGCTTTTGGTACCACTCATGACTGCTTTCAGCAGTGGTTTTACACTTCTTGCACGTTAGATTAGTGGCATCGATTGGTACCTGACCTAGGAACCAGTCTGACAGGAGCTCTGAAACAAACCCTCACCACTCCTCCCTGACAGCTCCTGGTTGGCACATGTTAGCAAGTTCCCTACCACTCAATGCATGAATAACAAGTACAGGCCACCATAACCTGTCGTGACAGTAGGAAAAAGCATCAGGAGAAGGCGTAGCGATAGCTGACAGGAAGGAAATTAAAGTAAAGCACAAGATTGAACATTTCTCCATCTCATCAACATATATTTCCAAAAGAGTAACAGGAGGTGTAGCTTTCCAAGGGCTCTAAAGACATGCTCCTCAAGAGCAACCTGTAAGACAAACAGCCTCAAGGCAAAACTAAGTTTAATTTCATTTTCTTCTACCACACAATAATAAAATTGGTCATAACTGTTTTCTTACTTTGTCTGTTTATTCACCACTATCACAGAACAATCCACAGGTCTCTCTGCATCAAAACGTCTCTTGATTTCCTCATAGTACTGACGGTACAGCTCCTCTCGGCGCCGCTCCTCACGCTTCAGACGGTCTGAAAGCAAGGCACAGGGAGAGAACAAGTAACGCCCTTTGGACCTGCTCAGAGAGTCACAAAATGCAACGCGCTCGGCACTGCAGGCACCTCCCGCATCCTCCCAGAGGGAGAATGTGAACCTGCCCATCAAAACGTTACAGGTACTCACCTTCCGAATTCACCGGTGGTCTGTCATAATGGTCTTTGTAACGGTCGTAGTAGGAGTCATCCTTCCGCCGACAGTAGTCGTCAATGCGAAGGTAACGGTCATAAGCTTCATCTCGTCTGAAACATTTACAGAAGGGTTTCCACGCTCCAGCACAGCCTCAGGCAGCATCCCATGCAGACCTTCCTCAAGTTTAGTTTCCAAAGTACCCACCTGCTCCCCGCAAGACACAAAGCAGGCACCCAGCTGTCCCCAGGCAGAGCGTTTCCTTATCTTAAATGCCTGACACCAAACCGGCGCAGTGACAGAGGCAGGAACACCATAAACACATGTTGGCAAACACAAGCCCACGGAGGTTACCTGTACAAAGGGTCCCGAGGGTCTCGCATATCCCGTGGATCCCTCACATCTCGCGGACTCCTCATATCCCGCGGATCCCTGTATCGATCGTACAGCGGCTCCCGTGGGTCACGAAGATCTCTAACGTCACGAGGGTCCCGCAAGTCTCTTGGATCCCTGATATCCCGTGGGTCCCGTAGGTCCCGCGGGTCCCTGTGGTCTCTGGCGTCACGCATGTCTCTAGCTCGAATGTCCCGAGCGTCTCTGGAGTCTCGCCCGTTTCTACCATCCCTGCCATCTCTGGGGTCTCTCCGTGGGCTGCCCCGAAGAGGGGAGCGGTCGCGTCTGGCATCTCGGCCATCCCCATAGGCGTATGGCTCTCTGAGGAAAACACCAGGGAAATCCCATCAGACTGCTGCCGCCACAAGGACTGCTACCCCTGCATCTCTTACCGGAGGCGACAAAGCGACCCTTCTCTCAGCAGCTGAATCCTCCCTCCAATCCCACAACAGCAAGAATTGCCCAAAAAACCTATTTGTTGAAGCAGTCTGGAGAAGCTGCTCAATTCCAATGTTTCTCATAGCCAAACAAGACCCAGAAAGCTCCTTAACGGAGCATCACTGAAAGTGTAGAGCACCCACGAAAGCGAGCAGGCACCTCAGAAACTGCCACTTCAAGGTCTCTGGCCTCCACCATCAGGCACAGATTATCTATCAAACATGTTTTTGCAAAATAGTTGAGAGAATTCAAGGTGCAGGAGCCTAATATCCACAAATATGCAACAGCCAGGAGCATTCAAGAGATCCATTAAATTCACTAGTCAATGACAGCAGAATACCTGAAATAATTTGTTGTTGGCCTACGATTAAAAAAAAAATAAAATAATAAAAAAAAGGAGCTGCTTGTGACCAAAGACAGTGTAGGTTCCATGATGTCGCTGTGTTTGTGCTGCTAGCAGAAAGCAATGATAGCTACCACATATCCTGGGTGGAGGGATATTTTCTGCAGAAAGTCAGTCTTACGCTTGTGATGCCCCACACGAGGAGGGTACTAAACCCAACCAGCACCGCATCCTCAGCAGCAACAGGCTTCTCTGTCACATCTGAATGATCCATCTCATTCAGACTTTGTACTGTGCTGTCTTCAGAAGCAAGGAAGAATAACCTTCCAGTCTTCCTCTTTTCCAAAACAGTAGGATTTTTTCCAGGCCATATTTTGCTTTTCAGAAAAAAAAAACATAACTTCCACTGTAGTCTAAGCCAAACATAAAAAAATCTTGCAGAGAAACTACTGAGCTTCACACGTTCAGAACGTTCTTTCTCCAAGACACTTACAAGCATTAGAAAAAACCCCAGCTTTTTGAATCTTTTTATTTCCATAACTTGACAGACTTTTAGAGTTCTCTACCAGTCTAATCTCGTTTATGAAAGGTAAGTAGAACAGAAGTCTGCTTCCACTACAGCGCATTCAGTAAGAGCCACCGGGGGAGACGAGCGGGAGCAGCGAGTCAGATGCGCCCACGTTCAGCGTCAGGCAGAGCGGACAGGTACGAGACGTGCAGCCTGCGCGCGGACTTTGCTGGTCAGACACCCAGCTGTGCCGGGGAATGAGGAGTGCTGGCATTCTCTGGTTTTGTCAGAAACAAAATGGATCTTGGAGTAACCTACAGTGCTGCCACCAAGAGCATATACAGTCTCCTCCTGTAAAAGAAACACTGTATTTTCAACAAACAAGTGTGAATTCCCTTGGCCTCCTGGACACAAGAATCTGCTTTTTGCTGATCTGTACTGAAACCACATCCCACGAGAGATACACGACATGGCCCCCTTCCCCCAGCCTACAGTGAAGGATGGCAGAAGCTCAGGGGAAACTTCTGATTTGCTCTAATGGGTACTGAGCAACTGACCTCTCTGTAGCTGTGAGACTATACAGCAAAACAGCCAGATTCAGGGTAATTGTTTGGCATACGACATTTATTCCAGCTGGAATCGGGGTGACCGGAACAGGCCACATTCATTATCTGCAGAGACAAAAGATCCGGAACGAACAACGCACAACTGCAACAGAAGTACGGACGTGGCGCGGGTCTTCTCTGCTCTTGCACCTGCATCACTGCCCTGCTGCTTGCAGAGCGGCAGCAGCACGAAGGCACAGCAGCCTTCTGCTTCCACACCTTTGTCGCCACGGTCCAACTCCTGCAGCGCCAGCACTGCTGCCCACATCTGCTCGGGACTCAGCACCAGCGGCTCAGTACTGCTGGCCCAGCACCGCCGCCTGCGGCGCAGAGCGGGACTCCACACCCTGGCACCAGCAGTCTTCCACACGCCCGCAGCGCAGTCCAGAGTCCATCGCCCGCTGTCTGTGCGCCCGCAGTCTTGCCCAGGACTTGATGCTCACGACCTCATCGTCTCTTGTGCCCGTGGTGCTGCCTGGGACCCCATGCTAGTGACGTGGGATGGCACGGTGCCTGCAGTGCCAGCTAGAGTCCCGTGCCTGTCACTGTGGCACCAATGCCTCCGGCAGCCGTGGCGGTAGTCCAGTCCACAGCCCCGTGCCTGTGGCTCACACACCGCAAGTGCTCCCTAGGGCCCGTGTCACAGGCATCTGCTCCTGCACACGTGCAGGGTGCCACAGGTCCCAATGCCCGCGGCATCAGTGCCTGCTGCTTGTCCCTCTGCAACGCGGTCCAAGGACCAACACTCATGGCACAGCTGCCTGCTGCTCACAGCCGCAGTCTGCCTGGTGCCTTCACTGTTACGCACCTGCAGTGCCACTGGGGCCAAAGCTGTGCCATCAGTGCCGGCTGCTCGCGTACTTGCAGTGTTCCTGGGGTCCTCATGCCAGCACTGAGCGCACCTCACATCGCCCAGGCGCGAGGCTTGCCGCACCTGTAACCCCAGCTGTGAGCCCGAAGCAGTTCCTGGGCTTGATGCCCATGCGCTGTCCTCTGCGAGCGCATCTGACCCTGTGCAGGGTAAGTGCACAACATACAAAAGACAGAGATGATGCCAAGGATTGCAGCTACTCGTACTCTGTGGTAGATGTCTTGCTAGTTGCACTTTTTACCCATTTTTGGTACTTTAACAGGTCGAGTTAGTAGAGCACACCAGACACGTGAGAGCTTGATTACCTTCAAGTCCAACACACAACACTCCTCTGTGCGGAAAGCTCTACAGCACAGGCATAGAAGACAGGCGCCTTATACTGAACCGCAACCACAGCTCGTCTTCACGCGCTCCCTAGTAATGCCATGGAAGGAAACTGAAGTTGTCTTCCTCGCGACAGGTCAGCCCGTGTCTTCTCCACTTGCCTGTGGCTTCACACACAGAGGATGTACAGGAGCTGCACACGCTGTGCCTCCGAGGGGTGGGAAACCAGGAGAAGCTGGCAGGCACACATCGCTGCGACCACACAGGAGGGCGCTGGTGCCAGGTACTGACACAGCAAGCACACGTGCAGCCGGGACAGCGCAATAGAGACACTTGCTGTCTTGTGCTTCGCTCAGGCACTCTTTTGCGGTCTCATTTCAGCACTGGAAACTTGGGACATCAGAAGAGGCAAGGTCCCAAAGTCCTCTGCAGCACGGCACTGGGAACGCTACAGCCCCTCGGCGTTCTCTAGATATGCCTTGGCTTCTCTGACACGCGAGGCAGGAGCAAACATCAAGGGCATTCTTCCTCACAAGTCTCTTACAACCTGCGCTGCAAAACACAACGCTTAGCTGTAGTAACAGCAGCAGACACGAGGTTTCCCTCGTGCCTCCTGAGGTGTCAACGCCAGAAGGGCTCTTAGAGGCGGAGCGGCCGTGTCCCAACTGTCTCACTTGAGCATCTCCGTTTGACTGGGGAGGTGGTGGTAGGGAAGAGACACAGACATTTAGCACAGGCTGCTGGGCTCATGCCCAAAAGCCTGACCTTCCTAGCATAACTCACTGCTTCCAGGTACTTTACCTTCGTGCCGGACTGGACCTTGATGAAGCCTTATTCATACTTCTTCTTTCCGCTGCTTTAATATCTGTAAAGAATAATCAACCCATCTGTTCAATACTATGGAACAAAAATAAAGATCATCAGCACAATTCAAACGAAAGCAACTTAAGCTCAACAACACCCAGATGGTGCAAGAAAATCCATTCAGCAGAGAGACATTGTCACTTTGACCATTTTTTATTAAGTTTAGATAGTACAATGTAATGAAATTTTCATGGATTTCTCTGACTTCCAAACAGGGTGGACAGCTTGGGTGGGGTTTTAACTCTTTATGTTCAGGCCTACATCCAGACTCTTCATTCCGTAAGAGAACCTCTTTCTTCTGCAGTCTATGAGTGAGCAGAAAAGCGACTCATGGACTCTAGGAGAAAAAGCAGAGTCTGAAAACCTCCGAGAAAGGAAGCTGATGGCCAGCACAGTCTTAAGTTCACAGCCAGTCCTGTTCAACGGAGCATGCCGCTACCCTTGTTGAAAATAACCCAAGGGTTCTCGAGTGGCACACGCGGCTGCTTTCCAAGGGACTGCTGCAGCGTTAAGTTGTACAGCCTCCACCACGGAGGAGACGGGATCCCAGGAGCCTGAAGCACAAGCTCCTTAGGAAGTCAACATGGTGCATTCAAAACACCACTGTTAACATGATTGAAGCCAATCAGAAATTTGAAAATTGGTTGGCTTTTGAGCATCTCCATGCAGAACACCATGAAGTGAAACACAAAGAGGTAAGAGAGAGATGAAGAAACAGAGTCTTGTCCTCAGCCACAAAAAGTGAAGTTGCCCAGAACTGGCAAGGATCCATATTGTTCTACCGTGAAGAAGCAAAGCCTTCCATAACAGCTGACTGAAGATGAAATAATGTACTGGAGGAGGGCAAGAACAAACAGAAATTACTTCAGATGTTTTACTCTGACAGCCTTTTAAGGGAAAGAACAAAACAAAGCTAGGTCCTATCTGCTCCCTGAGAATCTGTCGTCAATTAAAATTTCTTATTAGTTATTTACATTAACTACTTTCAAAGCTCTTGTGAGTAAATAAACCTGCTACAATATCTTCAGGCAGACTCAGTCTTAACATCTTCTGGAACTTCCCAAACTACCCTTCATTACTTTCAAGATTAAAATTAGAATTAAGGGATGAGTTCTAATTTTTGCCCTTGTTGTCAATCAAGCAGCAGCATGTTCTCTTCTGGGGGGAGAGGCAAGCGCAGTCTGAACACTAACTGCAGGCGCAGGACACCACCGCTCGCAGGACCACAAGGCGTCTCTCCAAGATGAGGCGCAGCTGCGCTGCCTGCTCTCACACTTTGACATTTATTCCCTACACAGTGTTATTCATTAAAGATATGAAAACACTTCTATGCATTTGTGGAAGTATTAGTATAATGCAACACTGGAGTTAAATTCTTCCAAAGCCTTTTACCTTACTGTGTTGTTAGCAATTATATTTAATACTCAGACTGCATAACGCAAGCAACTGTTCTCCTTGCATTTATTTTTTTAGTTGAGAATTTTTTCCCCTGTTAAAGTCATGTTATCTTTAAGCAAAACACTGTCTGCTTTAGTTGGTTTAAGATTATTTTTATTTTCTGTTTTAAGATGCCATTGCAGAAACCTATTATTTTTACACTCAATAGCATACATTTCTTTCAAATTAAAAAAAATTAAATATAAACAAAAATATTTTACTAGAAGAAAAAACACCTTTGACAGGGATCCTTCTATTGTGCAAAACAAATAGAAAATAACATTTTATTTCATGCCAACAGCATTTACAGGTTATGTATTTGAACAATGACAAAACTTCAAGAAAAAAAAAAAAAAGGTCTTCTGCCTTGTCAGCTTTTGAGATGACAGGGCCACTGTAATCATGCAGTGTAGCCTCCTGAATACTGAAGGTAGGTGACAAGAATTTCTTGAACCACATTCCTATCTCAAGTGCAGCAGTGGCACTGAACTAGAGCTCATCTTTTAGCAAAACATCCAATTCCAATTTAAAAGTCTTCAGAGCACAGAAACCACCAAAACTTCAGTAAGTTATTCCAGAAGCAAGGTACTTGGCTGTTAAAGAAAACTATTTATTTCCACGTAAGGACTTGTGACACCTATGCCTACTAGATTAAGACTCAGTTATCTCCAGGTCGGTCTGTAACACACCGATCGCATCGCTCCTTTATCCTGAGGCTTTTGCTAAGGCTTGTTCTTCAGCTGTTTAACCCTTCTTCAGGTTTTTCTGAGGCTTCTCCAATTCAGCATTATCCTGTTTGAACCAGGCATACCAGAACTGAACACAGCATTCCAGCAGCAAAACCCCACAGGTACCAAAACCTCCCTTCCTACACATCTGTATTTTGTACGGCTAAGGATGACTGGAGCTCTCTTGCTGGGTGCAGATCTTCCTTTAGGCTTTACTGAAAGCTCGGTTCTGCTTGCATCCAGCCTAGGAAGAAGTCCAGGTCATTTCACCATCAGTGACTCCGTCTTAATTATTTCGTTCTCTCCTTTTAAATCACGATTGTGTGGGGTTTTTTCCCCAAGTCACTTATAAAAAACTGTACCGCCAGGAAGCAGTTTCTCCAGACCACCACTTGAAGCACTGAGCAATTCCATCTATGTTTGACAGATTCATCTGAAATCCATTTAACCCTATGTTGGTTAATTGTTCTAGTTTCTTAATCAAATCAAACATCAACATCTTACAGAAGTCTCTTATGTCAATGCTACTACTTGCAGTCATAAAACTGGCAGTATCATAAGTCAGTTTGACAGGATGTATTTTGATTGGCATCAACCAGCTCCCTTCTCACTGGGTGCCAGGTGAAAGAATCCCTTTGGGATGAGCCTGGCATCAGCCCCGGTAACGTTTACGCTGCCTCCTGGCGCATCCGCAGCACTCTGCTAGGTCTCTGGAAACTCCCTAGCTTTTCAGGGCTTGTGGAAAAACAACATCAATAGCCTAGGCAGGTCTCCATTTCACTGAGCCTCACAGACGTTAGATTTCATTTTTTTGAGAGATCTAGTTCTGGTAGCTGCTGTTGTACCTTTTAAATTTTGCTACTGAAATGGAAATTATACGAAAAAAAAAAACAACTTTTGCCTCTCCAAAAATAGACAGCAGAAACATTAACTGAAGACTAGGTCGTCCTTTCCAGTCAGAAATGTTATCATTTCCAGACAGTTACACCTTAGCTTCTAAACCAGCCCCAGTTGTTCCTATTTTAGCTTCTAGACTTGGACAACGCTGGCCATAATTTCTTCTTGCAACCTTCTACCCTCCTTATCTATTTGCCTCCATTTCCATTTTCAGGCTCATATTTGTTCCTGCACACACACCTTCCCACAAATTATTATTTATTCCTCCTTTCATTCCTTTCTAAGTCAAACTGCTTTTCTTCAGATTAGCCTACCTTGAAAGTAATTTCTTTGCTTGCATTTAATAGATTACTCTTAGATTTCTAACCATTCATTTCTGTTTAAGTTTGCTTCCTGCATATTTAGCAGAATTATTTAAATCTTTATGAAAATGGCCTTTTTAAAGCACCAAGTTTTTATAGCACTACTTACAGATTGATTTCACATTTGCAAAAAAAAAAATAAAAATCCAAGTTAAGATCAGTTATCTAGGCAGCCACTAAGTGCTATGACCAATTCCTCTGGATCTGTCACAACGAAGCCCAGCATTGGTTTACACGTTTTACAGCTGTCTGCGCAAAGTTTCAGTGACTGGGCTTTCCACGGCCTACGTGTTTCTTACACGGGGCAAAAGAGTTTTTCAAACACTAACACATAAAAATAAGTAAGACCTAGGCGGCAGGAGAAAACACTGCAGATGAACCACAGAGCGCTTACAGCAAATAACTCAGAAGGCAAACACACACCTAGCAGAAGTGATTTTAGACTAGTGCTGGGCAACTTTCACACAGGGATCTTTCCCGAGAGCTTGCAAACAAAAGCACTCTTTCTACCGGAACGCATGCTGGGGTCAGTAGGAGAGCGCGGATCAGTTTTCCTTACCTAATCTATACCCTTTATAAAGGCGACCCTTCTCACCGTCCAGAGCGGCCTGGACATCTTCTAGACGGTCATACTGCACGAACCCATAGCCATGGTACATGCTGAGGGCTGGAAAAGTTAACAGCAGGGCAAGACCGGTTACAACTAAGGGCAGTACTAACCCGCACCCAGGCCATCGCGCAACCCCGCCAGGCGAGCAAGCAAAGGGGCTCTCCCCAGAAACGACTGCAGGTTTCCTGGGAAAACCAGATCTACCAGGATTAAAACACAGAGCTTAAAGACTCTGAAATGTATTTTGTAGATCAACTCCCTTCTGACGAGGCAGTGACACAAACACAGCCCACGAAGTGACCAAGGATTTCTTAAGAGACTATGAAGTCACTTGAAACAGTACTGTAACGCGGCAACCCCACAAGCTAAAGCGTAGCTGATACATATGCATTAGGTTTCAGCTGCACTGAAGGAATCACTTTTTCAGGGAAAATGCAGGCAGAGGTAATTACCATTAAAAGGTCACTTTTTAGGAACAACATTAGTCACCCCTCTCATCATCATCAAATAGCATTTGACAAGCATGAAAGTTATATTTCTCACTGAATTCCCAGCCATAAAAAGGCATAAGATAATATACTAACCCCTGATTTTGCCATATTTTGAAAATATCTCTTCCATTTCTTCACGAGTCATGTGGTCTGTAGGCAAATTGCCGACAAAAAGTCTTCTCTCTAAATCATGAGGGTTGGTGCTGTTAGTGAAGTCGCTCTGTTTGATGCTATTGCTCTTGCGTCCTCGAGCCATTTTGCTTTCGTTCCAAATCCAACTCTTCGCAAAAAAGAAAAATGGCCATGCATATAATTTCAATCCATGACATTAAAATTAAACTGGAACAAGATTAAACTTAACAGCTTTGCAGACTAGAAGCCAACAGGGTCTGCTTGACGCAAACGTCACTCCAGAGAAATCTTAATACAAGGGATACAGAGGTCTGACAGAAACAGCTACGGCAACATTCTGGTGGAGCTTTCCTGTCATACTGAAAGGCAGCAAACCTAATTATTTCGCAGATAAGTTTTAATGGTTTAACTCTAAACTAAGATACAAATAAAACACATTTTCCACTAAAACGTCTTAGCTTAAGCTTTTCTATACACTCACTGTGGTCATATCTATTTCTGCAGTTCACTGGTAGAAGCATTGAAGTTTATGCAATACTTTAAGCAGCGGAAAGGAAACGCTCATCACAACGTTGTGTAGCGGGACCCAGACATTTCAGTACGGGCTATGAATGACACACCAGGACGTACCGTTTGCATGCTCTTAAGTGACCATGCTTGGATCGCTTTTCTAAGTGTGAAATCTCAGCTTTGCGACACCAGAAAACAGTTTCTCATTCACAGCCCTACTAACAGCACACCCTTCTCCCCATCATGACGTCAGCTCCCACGGAAGGCGGGTCCACAGCTGGGCATTTAACCACCCCCACCTAAGTGCTGTACCCTACCTCATCTCCCCCAGCACGGCAAAAGCCCACTCCAGTAACCCACACTCCCGCAGGCAAAGCTGGAGCAGTCAGCAACACTCAGTGCACAAACTTACCCAAAGAATTAAACAAAAACATCCAACAAAACAACGTAACAAATCCTACTAAGCCATCAAAAATCCCTGCCAAACTCCACCCAGGATTCACACTTTCTGGTTTAGAAGTCACCACTACATAAAGTCTAAAAAAAAAAAAAAAAAAAAAAAAAAAAAAAAAAAAAAAAAAAAAAAAAAAAAAATAATTAAAAAAAAATAAAAGCTGAAGCTTTCCAGATGAACTTGAAAGTCTGAGAACTACTTATACAATAAAGTTCTCATACTTCCTAAACACTCATCTACAGGAAAGCAGGATGGGATTTTCATAACATACAAGACACCGGGAAAAGGAAAGCTGACGAAATTGAGTATATCAACAGGAATTTCTGCTGTTAATCATGAGATGCCTACAACCCGTAACAGCAACCTATATTTGTTACAATTTAAAAGTAACCTCTAAATAAATAAGGCAAATGGCCAAACCCATAAAGCAGCTTTACATAAGCACTTCTCAAACAGTTAACTGGCATGACAAATACATCTACTCCAGATTTGAGACATAAAATTCGGGGGTTTATGTTTTGGGTTTTTTAAAGATCAGTCAATTGTCCATTTGTATCACTTTCCTCCTTCTTTTAGGAAACCCTGCTGGGACGGAGGCAGAGAATGACTCCCAGACTAATAAACTTTTAAAAATTAACTGAACTGCCAGAACAAGGAGGAGAAAAAACCCCAAACACCCAAACCAAACAAAAAAAGTAATTTCTTCTACCGCACATGATTCAATCCTCCAGTAAGTTTGTCCACACACACAGTTTTACCTCCCCCATCAGAAGTACCGAGTCTTATCCCATTTTTCAGTATGGAAGCACCAGGTTTCTGTTCTAATCTACTACTGCAGCTCAAGTCCTCATCAGTCAAGGGGGAAGGGGTTTTCAAAATTCTCCCCAAACGATTAGGCAGCTATAAAACACGGCCTCTCCAGCCGAGCTCCGGGCACTGCCAGGGACGTGGACTCGGAGCCCCTGCGAGCACGTGCTCCGGCGGCACAGCCTGCACGCGAGGTCTCGGGACGTCAGGTATACACACAGCAAACAGGCATCCACAAGACCTCTCGCTGCTCTTGCTGGGACATTTCCCTTTCAGTATAAGAAGCAGTAAGGAATTCCCTTTTATTTTTCCTACGAGTGAGGATAGCAGGGGGTGACCGGGGAAGCGAGTGCAAGACCCCTCCATATGAAGAAAAACAGGGAGCTATTTGTCGACTTGCAGTCACTTTCAAAACAAAGCAATAAATCCCAAACTCTCAAACAGGTTGAACTGCTAAAGAACTCTCATTTACTGCCTCTTACCGTTTTCCCACTCGGTAGCTTATGTAGTTAAAGGATATTTAGTAATCATAAGACCAAAGTAAACAAATGCTGTCTCAGCTTTAGCCATGCTACACCAGGTGAACAACCAATTTCCACACTAAGTCTTTCTCCGCGAGTGCAGCTGGAGAGGCCAACTACACACCTGGGCAGCTGAAAGGCACCAGTCCCCCCTCACAGAAACCGCCTGCCAGGCCGAGCAGGTTCCCACAACAGGACAGCTCACGTCAGCTCACGTGCCCACAAATCCTCTGGAAGTTAATTAAAGCCACAATTCCCTAGAGCTCTTATGTTTAAAACCAAAGTTATTTATTATTACTGCTACAGCTTCAGAAAGCCAGACATCACTGACATGGGAAACTAATTTGACGCAAGTGGGACGTTACACAAAGTCTTCAGGAAGTTCCTGCACAGCGCGAAGCACAGTAACGCCGGCCACCCGAGACAGGCAGCGTGCCGAGGGCAGCAGGCGGCCCGCAGCACCCCGCAGCCCGGCCCCGCCAGGCAGCCGCTCCCCAGCGCCAGGCCCGGGCCTGGAGGGCCGTTCTCGGGCAGCACCCGCCTCGGGCCCCCGCTCCCGGGACCGGCAGGCGCAGAGCCGCCCTCGGGGAACGCGTTACGGCGGGGAACAGCGCTACGCTGCAGCCGCCCAGGGAACGCGCGCCAGGCTTCTCCAGCCGCAGCCGCCCGGGGCCGCCCTCGCCGCCGCTCGCAGCTTCCCCGAGCGGCGCTGAGAACCGGGCCCGGCGCTCCAGGGGCGGCCGCGGGAGCTCCGGGGGCCGCGCTGCCGGGGCCCGCGCCAGCCCTCGCTCACCGGCGGCTGCGGAAGCGGCGCTATCCCCGCGCACCGCCCGCCCGCAGGCCGCCGCGGGAAGCAGCGGGACAGCGGGGCAGCTGCGGCGGGCGCGCGGCCCCCGCCGCCACTTCCCGGGCGCGCCGGGCGGCGAGGCGGAGGCGCCGTCTGCCCGCAGGCCGCGGGGCGCGCCCGGCCCGGCCCCGGCCCAGCCCCGGCCCGCGGCGCGGCGGCCGGGAAAGGCTCGGCCCCCCCGGGGCACGCCGGGGCACGCCTTTCGCTCGAGCGGCCCCGCGCAGAGCCGCGCCGGAGGCGCGGGGCCCGCCGCCCGCCCGCAGACTCACCGCCGCGCCGGGCCCGGTCCGCCTCAGGCCGCCGCCCGCCAGGACAAAGGCGCCAACCGCCGCCGTCGCAAAGCGGAGGGGGAGCAGCGGCGGGATGGCGACAGTTCGCGCTTTACGGCGCGGCGCGCTCACGCACCGCCCGCCGCCATGCCTGCCGAGGCGAGCGCGCGGTTGCCCGGCTCCCGGCATGCTCCGCGGGCCGCCGCGAGGCGCGCTGGGACTTGTGGTCCCGCGGGGGCAGCGAATGGGGCCGCTGGGTGGCGCCAGCATACCCGGCGCGAGGCGAGGGGGCGGGGCCGG